>JANBVN010000010.1:146296-312800 GCA_030052785.1 Coniochaeta hoffmannii | reverse complement strand
CTGGGAGACTGGGAGACTGGGAGACTGGGAGACTGGGAGACTGGGAGACTGGGAGACTGGGAGACTGGGAGACTGGGAGACTGGGAGGGCACTGCAAGCGTCGCTACTCGGAAGGTTGGTTGGAAGGCTGATTCCTGGCTCGGCTGCAGTGCTGGCTCCTGGCTCGGCTGCAATATTGGCTGGCTGTGGAAGTACCGCTCAAGACTGGCTCAAAGGCTGGCTGTAATCCCGGCTCCAACAATCGTGCGAGCCTCTCTCCGACGTGTACCTTAAGTCTCCAGCAAATTTGCGCTTGTTCGGGGTTAGGGTACCTTGCAAGTGGGCGCAAGTGGAGAAAGGCTTGTGGGAACTGCATTCTGGGCAACTATTGGCTGGCTTGTGCCAGGCTTTGAGCACTGGTGCCAGCTAAGGTAAGCTGATCTTGTCGCCTGAAACTGATCAGGCATCAACTCGCCCTTCAGCCATCTTTCAGTCGCGAATAATTTCCAAAGCGCGACCCATCACTGGCGACGACAACCATCACGACCTTGCGCCGATTCCGACCACCATCGCGATTGCCATCGAGCGCTCATGACAGTGAGCCGCCACGATAATTAGTACGCGTCAAAAGCGTGGTGTGATTTGCGCCGGACAATCGATTCTTCAAAATCACGATTACCTTGCGTTGCCTGGCTCTTCTAACCCTCTTCACCCCCATCGCAGGTCTTTCATCATGGATGACGGACCCGCCAACTACGGTACCCCAACGGGCGGCGCGTCGCCGGGCAGTAATGCTCTTCTAGCACAACCCCCTCTGCAACCGGAGGCAGCCACACCTGCTGGACAAGGCGAGGGTATGCCTGCATTCCACACCTGAGATTGTAAGCTGTACTACTTGCATAGCGGGATACTAACATGGGCGTCTCTTTCAGATGTGCAAATGGGCGAGACCGCTACCGAGCCAATCATCAAGCATGACAGCGAGACACCAGCTCCCGGCGTCAAGTCTGACAACCCCATGGACGCGCCAGAAGGTCCTCCGGCGGAGACCACAGCTGCTGTCGACGACGAAGAGATGGACGATATCCCAAGAGAAGACACGGCACGACCGCAGACTGGCGATGGCGCACCAGCCGAAGCTCAGACCGAAGTGCGGTCCAAAGAGGCCATCGAAAGCGCTGCCAGGGAGCACCTCATATCGCAGACTCACTCCATCGTCCTGCCGAGTTACAGCACGTGGTTCGACATGAACACCATCAACCAGATCGAGAAGAAGGCCCTTCCTGAGTTCTTCAACAATCGGAACCGCAGCAAGACCCCGCACGTATATAAGGACTACCGTGACTTCATGATCAACACCTACCGCCTCAACCCGAGCGAGTACCTCACAGTCACTGCCTGCAGGCGCAACCTGGCGGGAGACGTGTGCGCCATAATGCGGGTACACGCTTTCCTCGAGCAGTGGGGCTTGATCAACTACCAGGTTCGTCCATACCACTTGACATTTGTTTTCAAGTTATCACTAACGCTAGTATTAGGTCGACGCAGAGCAACGGCCGTCGCATGTAGGACCTCCTTTCACTGGCCACTTCCAGATCATCTGCGACACCCCTCGCGGCCTACAACCGTGGCAACCCGCTGCAGACCCAACTCTCTCCCAGGGACGACCTAACAAGGACACCGAGGCCAAGGCGGCTGCTGAGCCTCTCCCCAAGAGCGAACTCAACCTGGAGATTGGACGCAACATCTACGAAGCGAATGCACGGACGACTAAGGCCAAGTCTGACGCCAAGAGCAACGGCGACGGCCCCGCAACGAACGGTGTATCGTTGACGGAGGGGCTCACCAAGGCCCCGATCAACAAGGTCAACTGCCATCAGTGCGGCGTCGACTGCACCCGCATCTACTACCACAGCTCTCAGGCCGATCAAGGTTCTAAGGCCAAGTACGATCTCTGCCCGAGCTGCTATGCCGATAACCGCTTCCCCGCCAACCACACGGCTTCTCAGTACATCAAGCTGGAGAACCCGACCTACACCTCCATTCTCGATAGGGACGCGCCCTGGAGCGATGCAGAGATACTGAGACTGCTTGAAGGTCTCGAGCGGTTTGATGATGACTGGGGTGAGATCGCCGAGCACGTTGGCACCCGGACACGCGAAGAGTGCGTCCTGCAGTTCCTTCAGTTGGACATTGAGGACAAGTATCTGGAGTCGGAGCCGCCACTCAACCCCCCAACGGGGATGGATTTCCTAGGCACGGGTGGTGGTCAACTTCCCTTCAACCAAGCCGACAACCCAGTCATGTCGGTCGTTGGTTTCCTCGCCAGTTTAGCCGACCCTGCAAGCACTGCAGCCGCAGCGAACAAATCCGCAGAGGAGCTCAAGCAGAACCTACGCAACAAGCTCGAGGCCGGCGACGCAGTGCAGACGAACGGCAAGGGCAAGGAGAAGGAGGGCGGGGACTCCATGGAGGTGGATATTCGGCAAGACGTGACCAAGACCACCACTACCACGACGACTACCACCACGAAGACTTCCACATCTGCCCTTGCAAACATTCCACTTGCGACAATCGGCGCGCGCGCCGGCGGACTTGCTTCGCATGAGGAGCGCGAGATGACCCGTCTCGTCTCCGCGGCTGTGAACGTCACCCTCCAGAAGATGGAGCTGAAGCTGAAGTACTTCAACGAGATGGAGGCCATCCTACAGGCCGAGAGGCGCGAGCTGGAGCGCGCCCGGCAACAGCTCTTCCTCGACCGCCTGTCTTTCAAGAAGCGCGTCAGGGAGGTGCAGGAGGGGCTCAAGGCTGCAGTGGCCCAGGGCGGCGAGCAGGGCCTCAAGATGGCACAGGACGTCATGGTTGACGGAGACAACATGAGCTTTCAGGCACAGGCCGCTCCAGGAGCGGTCCAGCCGCTGAGCGCTGAGGGCCAGATCAAGAGCTACGATGCTTAGGAGCATTACGAACGTCCGGGAGAGGCTGAGGTTGGATTTTGAGATGGACTTCTTTGGCGAGACGTGCCTCAGTCATTACTCTCGCAAAGTGTTTTCCTGTCTGCGTTCCTTTCGATGACTGGATGGTGGAGTCGATGGCGGCGTTCTGCTTGATGCTGTTTTCTTGTTTGGGGGGTTCGGTCTCGCGGTCATCGGTTTCTCTCGAAAAATCGCTTGGGGTGCTGCAAGAGACGAGCTTTTTGAATGTGTATCAATAGGTTCTACAGCAATAGGGCGCGTAATCGGGCAGACGGAGCTGTAGATGCAATGGATTATTCATGATAAACAGTACAACGAGCTGAGACCTTAGGGCGGGTTGTGAGCAGCGCGAGAGTTCTAACCTGCCTCAACTGCTATGAACGTCCCTTGATCCGGTACTTTGGCAATGGTTGATGCTCAATGGGGACGCAGTCGAGCTTCGCCAATTGCTGGGCATGTGACATTTCTTCCTACAGACTTGAGGACCAGGCTGACCTCATCGCATCGTCGGCCAAGTGGGCCAAGGCTAAGATCCATGGCCCCGGGAGTCTGGACCGACTTGCACTCCGTGCGTCGCGATTGGGTGGATCGCGGCTAATTTACCTCGGCTCGAGGGGTCATTCGGACCACCGCGACTGCCACGGCGAGAGCGCGAGATAGCCATCATCCCACAGCGCTTGTGCCGAGAAACACCGGTCTCCAAGGCGCTGCACCGCTCTACCTAGGCTCCAGACTACCCCGTCTTCCCCATAAGTCCCGATTCAGGCGCTGTCCAGTGTTGCCCCAGGAGCTTATTTTCCTGTGGTTGTGCTCCTTCCTTTCTGCTGCTGGCCTCCGTGATCTACTTTTCTAGCGTTTCCCAGCGTTCCGTACTCTGCTGTCCTTCCTCCAAACATTTGCCTCATGTCTTTTCTGGCTTCGATCGCAAGGACTGAGGCTCGCTCATCCGCACTCAGAAGCTCATTCAGACAGATTAAGACCCCTCTGGTTCGTCTGACAACAGCGATTGACTTTACCCCTGGAATACTGGAGACTTCGTTTGGCTAACATGTGCTTTGTTGTCTTGTGTGTAGAGGTTCACAGCCATGGCACCCCCAGCAAGCAGACGGAGCAATAGCTCTCTACCAGCAGGTACGTGGTCGCATACGTTCCCCCTCAATGAATGATAGGAAACCGTAGCTCACCATGCGCACCGTAGGCTACGTAGAGGACAAGTCAAAGGGTCCAATGCTCCGGTTCCAGGAGTCCCTCCCCAAACTCCCAGTACCTACCCTCGAAGAGACCGCCGCCCGCTACCTAAAGAGCCTCCAACCCCTCCTCTCCCCGATTGAGCTCGAGTCCAGCAAAAAGGCCGTCGAGGAGTTCATCGCCCCCGGCGGACCGGGCCGCAAGCTGCAGGACAAGCTGATCGCCAGGCGCGAGGACCCCAATGTCAAGAACTGGCTGTACGAATGGTGGAACGACGCCGCCTATCTCAGCTACCGCGACCCCGTCGTGCCCTACGTCAGCTACTTCTACTCGCACCGCGATGACAGGCGCCGGCGCGACCCGGCCAAGCGCGCCGCCGCCATCACCACGGCGGCCCTCGAGTTCAAGAAGATGGTCGATGGCGGGACGCTGGAGCCCGAGTACATGAAGAAGCTGCCCATCTGCATGGACAGCTACAAGTGGATGTTTAACGCCAGCCGCGTGCCGGCCAAACCCGCCGACTACCCCGTCAAGTTCGACCCCAACGAGCATAAGCACATCATCGTCATCCGCAAGAACCAGTTCTTCAAGCTCATGCACGAGGTCGACGGGAGGCAGCTCAACACGACCGAGCTGGAGGCCCAGTTCCGCCGGGTCTACGAGCTCGCCCAGCGCGTGCCCTCGGTCGGCGTCCTGACGACCGAGAACCGCGACGTCTGGACCGACGCTCGCGAGATCCTCCTCAGCGCCGACCCCAAGAACAAGAAGGCCATGGAGGCCATCGAGTCCGCCTCCTTCGTTGTGTGCCTCGACGACGCCTCGCCGGTCACGTTGGAGGAGCGCGCGCACCAGTACTGGCACGGCGACGGCCTGAACCGCTACTTCGACAAGCCCCTCCAGTTCATCGTCAACGACAACGGCACGTCGGGCTTCATGGGCGAGCACAGCATGATGGACGGCACCCCGACCCACCGGCTGAACGACTACGTGAACGAGGTCATCTTCAACAACAAGCTCGACTTTTCCGACCCGTCCCTCCGCTCCAACCTCCCGGAACCCGTGGCCGTCAACTTCAAGATCACAAAGGAGGTGCAGGCTGAGATCGACCGCGCCACCAGGGACTTCAACGACGTCATCGGGCAGCACGAGCTCGCCATCCAGGCCTACCAGGGCTACGGCAAGGGCCTGATCAAGAAGTTCCGCTGCTCGCCCGACGCCTACGTGCAGATGATCATCCAGATGGCCTACTACAAGATGTACGGCAAGAACCGCCCCACCTACGAGTCGGCCGCCACGAGGCGCTTCCAGCTGGGCCGCACCGAGACCTGCCGGTCCGTCTCCTCGGCGTCCGTGGCCTGGTGCAACGCCATGAACGACCCCTCCGTCGACGACAAGACGCGCGTCGAGCTCCTGCGCAAGGCGGTCCACGACCACGTCGAGTACATCACCGCCGCCTCGGACGGCAAGGGCGTCGACAGGCACCTCTTCGGCCTCAAGAAGCTGCTCGAGCCCGGCCAGGAGGTGCCGGCGCTGTACAAGGACCCCGCCTACGCCTACAGCAGCAGCTGGTACCTCAGCACGAGCCAGCTGTCGTCCGAGTACTTCAACGGGTACGGCTGGAGCCAGGTTATCGACGCCGGGTTCGGCATTGCTTACATGATTAACGAGAATAGGTGAGTCTTGCTTTTTTTTTCACCATGGTGGCAAGATAGTGGAGGAGAAAAGGACAACGCGCTAACCCGGTTGCAGCATCAACTTCAACATCGTCTCCAAGGGCCTGGGCAGCAGCAAGATGAGCTACTACCTCAACGAGGCGGCGAGCGAGATGCGCGATCTGATGATGCCGACCGTCGAGGCGCCCAAGGCTAAGTTGTAAGCTGTGAATGTACAGTGGGACTGGCTGATGCGTGGGGGGGGGATGAAAAGCGTCGGGGCAGGGGTGGTTAGCGGAGATGGTGGCCCGGAGACGGCCTGGTTGGTTTCTTTGTACTACCATTACCATCTAGATGTTTGTAGGCGTGGCGATCTGCTTTAGACGTCGTCATTCTACAGTGGCTGTAGATATGAGCGGAAATTGAAAAAGTCCCCAAAAAATCTCGTGTAGATTCTAAAACAACAGCTGGCTAAGGTCCTCTCACTCTCTTCTACAAACCCCCAGGTCTCTAAGACAAGTCCCGTTTCCGCCAATTCCTACATACACTCCCAGCCAACCGCACACATTCCGTCTCCGTCCTCTCACCCGGCATGGCTCACAATCTCGTTTACCAAATCCCCCTTCTCCTCGTCATAGTACGAGCAAATCTGGGCCGGCAGCGGCAGCTCCTTGTAGTCGTCGTCCGGGCCCGAGATGACGTTGAGGTTGATGCCGGCGCTCTTGCTGCTGAAGATGCGCGTCGACGCGCTCTCCTTGCTGAAGTAGACCTGCGCGCCGTCGATCTGGTCCATCAGCACGGTCGGGATGGTGCCGAGGACCTGGAGGGCGAAGTTCTGGGACTTGACGGCGTCGACCGAGGACACCAGGCTGTCGAGGACCAGGCTCAGGCGGTTGGTGTTCTCGATGGTCACGGCGTTGGCCTTGCCCTTGATTATGATGGTCGTGTTGGAGCACTTGCTGATGAGGATGGAGTGGTTGATCTCGGCTTCGATCTCGATGGGTTGGGGCTCCTTTTCGAAGTTTTCCTTGTTCAGGCGCTCTGTCAGCAACATATACACTCAGGGAGTCGGAGCATGGTATATAGGAGGAAACTCACAATAGTCCACTTGTTCCCATCCAGCTCCTTCTTGGGCGGCTTCTTGACCCGCATGCTCTCGGGCTTGGGCTTCTTCCCTGGAGCGGGACTCTTTTGCCTAACTGAGCTGTCGCCGTCGGGAACCGTAGACCCGGCGCGTAGAGACGGGTTCTTGTGCGTCATCTCGGACCTGTCGACCTTGCGGAGGCCTTTTGTGACCGCCTCGCCCTTGTTCAGCTCCGAGAAGACGGCTCCCAGACCGCCCGCTGCTGCCGGAGCTGCGGAGGCTCCTTCTTCTTTGATCTTTAGGACTGGTGGAGGGCCGGGCGGTGGCGGCGGTGGAGGACCGCCTGCGCCTGAGGGGGGGGGTGGAGGCGCAGGCGTAGAGGAGGACGAGTCAAGGCTCTTGATCACGTCTTTCACGGGCTGGCCTTGCGGGTTCCAGGGGATGCCGTTGGGGAAGTACTCCTTGACGTACTCGGCGAGGTCGCGGAAGACTTGGTAGAGGGACTGCACCCACTCGACCTGCTTGGGGTCTCTGTCCAGTGTGTGTGTTAGCAATGCTGTCCAGGTCTTAAGGGTCGGCAGTGTTGCGCACTTGTCCTTGTGCTCCTTCAGCACCCTGTTACCGAAAAACTGCACACTCCCCAGCGACTCCTCAACGTGCTTGTACGGCCTATTATCCACGGTAACCCAAGCAAGCACCATGATACCATCCGACACGGCGCTCAACTGGCTGAACACGGGGCTGCCCCGGTTAGCATCTTTGATCTCGTTGACCGCAATCAAGCACTCGTTGATGGGCTTCAGCAGGTCCTGGTAGACAGCCATCTCCGACCCGGTGAAGTCGGGCTTCTTGGCCTTGGTGGTGATGAGCAGGAACCGGCGCTGCTGCTGGAAGCCCTCGACGACCTTGGCGGCCTGCTCCGCTATCAGCCCGCCGAGGCCTTTGCTGAGCGTCGCGAACTTGCCGATCGAGTTCTTGATGAAGGCGTCGAACTCCTCGATCGACTCGGGCAGGGGCTCGGCGGGCTTCTTGAGGGCAGGAGGCGGCGCGGGAGTGGGGGCCGGAGTCGGCGCCGCCGGAGTCTGAGCGGACGAGGCAGTAGTAGACTGGGGCGAGGCGAGGGTCTGGTTGAGGGCTGGCACGCCTTGCGGGATCTCGAAGCTGGAGGAGGCCATGTCTTCGAGCCGGGACGTCGCGGCTTCGAGCCTGGTGGATTGGGTTAGCGTGTTGGGCCCTATCTTCCTCGTTTGTGTATAAGGCAAGGCCGGTAGTAGTTAATCTTTCGGGCGACAGGCGTGTATGAACTGCGCAAGGGCTTGAGGAGGCCAGGAGTAGGGCGGACGGGTTGGTAGAAGCCATCACAGCTAGAGGAAGGTACGTACCGCTTAATGAGCGTCGTTAGCGAGTACATGTTGTTCGTCGCCATCTTGGGCGGATGCAATGTATAAAAGAGACCGGTCACAACTTCCCACGACTGTTCAATAAGATGCAGTACGATGTTGATCGTTACGAGGAAGGTGCAAGCCGCAAGATGAAGAAGGAGCTGTTGACGAGCTCGGGTGAAGCGTGGAGCCCGGGCCAGACGCTAGCTGGACCCCTGTCGTCTCCAGGTACAGTAGGTATGTACCTTCCTTGACGGGAATACGCCCTTCTTCAGAGAATTGTGAGCCAGGTTTGGGGAGAATTGGGTAGAGTTATTAAATTAAGCAAGCAAGTTGTAGGCAGCATTGGAAGAAGAACAAAATCGTCGTGGACTCGGCGCACTTTCGGTGACAGCCTGGATGATCACTCAGACAGACCCCTACACTTACCCCTGTTACCTAATGCGATTGTACCGGGGAGGTCTCGAGGTACCTAGTGCCACACCGGTAGGTAGAACCTCATTATCGAGTTGATGTGAATCGAACTAGTCCAAGGCCAAACGAGTGCATTTCGTTGCCCATAGGTGTCCAGTTGTTCCACTGACTTCCTGATATTCATGGCTGCACAACGCTGAGACGGTGTGAGGCGCACCAACTGCGGCTTACCCGCAGCAACAACACCTATCCATGCAGGATAAAGCTATCTGATTCATGCTTAGTTGGACGAACTTGGGCCTTCAACATCGGGCTTAAAGTATTCTGTCACTTACCGGCAACATCATCTCTGTATTTGAAATCCTGTGTGCTTCGTATCTGAGATTCTACACTCGTTGTTGATAGACCCAGACCTATGCTCCTCCCTTACCGACTTGTGTGCCAGTTGTGAGACGTCAACATGGGTTCTGAGAGTGAGAACAAGGCGGTGGAGGATGAAGACCAGGTCATGGACTTTGTGACTCTGGGCATGTTCATTATCGGTATGTCAACCACAATGCCTGTCTTTCCGTGCTCTGTTTCCACTGGCTCTCAAAGTGCGTCAATGAGCTCGGATTTCGTCCGAGTGCCGAGTCGTTTCCCCTTCTTCAAGATGTCCCCGGCCCCAAATGCTACCACACATCACCCAACCCCTATTCTACACCTCCCAATACTTCAAATCTCGCAACTAACACCTCCCAGATGAAATCGACTACCCACCCCCGCGACCCCCGATAAAAGGCATAATAGGCGGAGCAGGCACTTACTCGGCCCTCGGCGCCCGGCTCTTCTCCCCGGCCCCCGTCCTCTCCCAGCGCGTAGGCTGGATAGTCGACCAAGGCTCCGACTTCCCGGAGCCCATGACCCGCCAGATCCGGTCCTGGCAGACCGGCGTCCTACTCAGGCCCACGCCCGACCGCCTCACCACCCGCGGCTGGAACGGCTACGACGGGCCCGCGGACCACCGCGCCTTCAAGTACCTCACGGCCAAGAAGCGGCTCACCGCCGACGACGTGAGCGGCACGCCGCTGCTGCACGCCAAGGCTTTTCACATCATCTGTTCTCCGAGTAGGTGTAGGGAGCTGGTGGGCGATATACTGGCCCTGCGGAAGGAGCAGGCGGCGGAGGGGAGCTATGTGCGGCCGCTCTTCATATGGGAGCCGGTAGGTGGCGCCGTCTTACTTGTGTCTTTCCTCCCATGGTATCTGGCAGGGCTAACGACTTTTCCCCAGGTGCCGGACCTATGTACCCCCGACGAGCTACTAAACTGTACCAACGCTCTACCGCTAGTGGACGTATGCAGCCCCAACCACGCCGAGCTGGCCGGCTTTATGGGCAGTGACGGACTGGACCCGGAGACAGGGGAGATCTCCAAGAAAGCTGTTGAGGCGAGTTGCGAGCAGTTGCTGGCTAGTATGCCGCTGCAGAGCTGTACGTTTTACCTAACTTCCCTTCCTTCCACTCCTTCCCTCCTACCAGGTAATCTAACATCTCCCCTAAAAAAGACACACTCGTCGTCCGCGCCGGAGAGAAAGGCTGCTACATCGCCAAAAACGGCGGGCGCAAGCGGCCTCCCAAGATGGCCACCAAGAAGACCAAGAAGGAGTACGTCCGCGGCGGCCTGCGGCCCGACACCGACATGTTCTCCCTCTTCGCCGGGCTCCTCCAGGACGAGGAGGGCGCCGTCGCGCGGGAGGAGATAGAGGTCGACCCGGGCATCGAGATGTGGGTGCCGCCCTACCACACCGACGCGGACAAGGTGGTCGACCCCACGGGTGGCGGGAACACATTCCTCGGGGGCATGGCGCTGGCGATGGCGAGGGGGGAAAGCGTGGAGGAGGCGTGCGCCTGGGGTAGTGTGGCGGCCGGGTTTGCGATTGAGCAAGTTGGCGTGCCGGCGTTGGGGAGGGATGAGGAGGGGAGGGAGACGTGGAATTGTGTGAGGGTTGATGATCGGTTGAGGGAATTCAAGGAGCGGATTGGGATGGTTTGATCCGTTGCTTGTCGGCTACCTTTACGGTTGCCTCGTCGTGTGGGGGTCCGGCAGTAATGCAGATGGGGTGTCGGTTCTCTGGGATCGCGATGGGCGGGAACACATAGATTCACTCTGTTTTCAATGGCTCAGGCAGGTTAGGAGTTGATGATAGACTGGTATGGTTTTACGGGGGAATAACATATCGTCCTTAGAAGACACCAAGCCTGAATAGAAATTTCAACTCATTACACTCCCTTTGATACAGCTCATGTCTGGCATCCACATATTCCAGTCCCTGGTTCGTTACCCATAGGACAAGAGCGTCTAAAGAAACACCCAACGCCAACCGTTTATATGACCAAAGCATCCACCAGAGACATCATCAGATCTTGTACACAAGCTCTCCATCGGTGTACCTGTCTCATTGTTAGCATACCGTCACAACCAATCCAGCGTCAAAAGCAGAACTCACATGATCATGTTCCGCTGATCCATAACCTTGAGCGCCTTGACAGCCTCCTCCTTGGAGAAGGCTTCCCGTCTTCCGACCTTGGCATTGATGGCCTCTATCAGCGGGTCCAGCTGGGCTGCGTCATCTTCGAACAACGGGCCCTCCAAGAGTTGGCCCATCGCCCGCCTGAAGGTGTTGACCCTTTGCTCACTGATAGGATTATCCAGGCTAAGGCCTTCAGCGGCATCCGCGAGCTCGTCCTCTTCCTCTTCATGATCGGCATCCGCGTCCTGCGTTTCGGTCCCGCGACGTGTAGATTGTGACTCGAGCTGGCTAGAGGGCATGGAGCTCGCGAACGAGAACTGGCTCTGCGACGGCACGGCCCCGGTACCGTTCGTCCTATTCGACCTTCTGGGAGTGGCGTCGTAGATATCTTCGTCGTCGTCACCACCCTCAGCCGGCGTAGACCTCGCAGCAGTGCTCCTCGCAGCCGCTGCACGTCTCGGTGTGCCTCTCGCGGGCGTCCGACCCGACCGTGCGGTACCAGACCTCGCCGACGCACGGTAGTTGCCGCCATCGTCGTCGTCATCACTATCATCGCTGCTGTCATCGCTGCCACTGCCCTCCTCGGTGGTGGCGCGCGCAGTCTTTCTCCTCTTCTTGCGCGATTCGTCCTCTAGCACCTCCTTGAACAACGCAAACCGCAGAATCGCCTCCGCGGCAGCGGCATCTCGCTCCTCCACGCGGTTTGACAGCCTGCTCTTCGCATGGGCGGTGGCCAAACGTATGATCGTTTCCAAGGTACGCACGGTCATGGGACTCGTCTTGCGCTGGTTACTCTCCATTTCGTCGTTGCGGAGACCAACATAGATGTCCGCGATGCGGTCCGATGCCTCCTGCGTGAGGACGGGCTTGATCCGGTTCTTGGCGTACTGAATGTACTTCTTCATGAACGGGATGGACAGGATCTCCGGATCCTTGTTGCGCTTGCCCGCGTCTTTGAAGCCGGCGTGCAGCATCTTATCGTATTTCTCGTACACATCCGTCGGGCGCTGCGACTCCGTCTGCCCGCCGTTGAGCGCCACAGACAAAGACTGCTGCGCGTTCTCACGGACGGGGGCGCCCTCTTCCGTGCCCGGTTGGCGGTAGCCGTGCATACGCAGGACGTGCTCCGAGATCAGCCTGTCGCGGGTGTCTTCGATGTCGTCGGTGACAACGAAGAGCAGATCGAAACGCGAGAGAAGCGAGTCCGGAAGGGCGATGTTCTTGTGCGGGTCCTTGTGCGTGTCGTACTGACCGAAGATGGGGTTCGCGGCCGCGATGACGCTGCAGCGCGCGTTGAGCGAGGTGTGGATGCCGGCCTTGGCAATGGTAACCGTCTGCTGCTCCATGACTTCGTGAATGGCCACACGATCGATGTCAGACATCTTGTCGAACTCGTCGATGCAGACCACACCGCGGTCCGCCATGACCATGGCACCGGCTTCGAGGCGGCGCTCGCCGGTCTCCTTGTCGGAGGTGACGGCGGCCGTCAGACCGACACCGGAAGAGCCGCGACCTGTTGTTGCGATAGCAAGAGGCGCCGTGTTGAGGACAAAGCGGAGGAGCTGCGACTTGGCTGTCGAGGGATCGCCGACCATGAGGATGTTGATGTCACCTCTCAAGTGAGTGCCGTTCTCGAGGTTCTTCTCCATACCTCCAAGCAACATGAGAAGAATAGCCTTCTTGATATAGTCGTGTCCGTAGATACTCGGTGCCAGCGATCTCGAAAGGAGCTCTAGGAGGTTCTTCTTCTTCGCCACCTTGTTGATATTGCGGATGTCCGTGTCGGTAATTGTGGCCGTTGCGATGCCTCCGCCCGACTTTGAAGCGAGAAGCACGACGTTGTTGGCCAGGATCAGCGTCTTGAAGAGCGCGCTGCTGTGGTTCGTGTTGCGGTTACCCAATGTCCGGTAGATGCCCACTAGCTGGACGCGGTCACCGGGCTTCACCTTGTCAACCAGGTCGTCGTCAAGCACGACGTCTACTCCGCGCGGGAGCTGGCCGGCGGGAGCTCGTTCTGGCATCTCCTGGATAGAGATTGTCTGGTGGTCGCGGTAGCTGGAGAGACCGTACTCTGTCACGAGCGGCGTCCCGTCGTCGTCCTCTTGTGGGTACACGCTGCTGGTGGTTGCGCCGTTCGTCATGGTCTGGTCGAGGTACTCCCTGAAGTAGAACACGTTCTTGCTCTCATTGTAGTGCACGCTCTTCACCACTTTGGGTCGGATGAGAGAGCATCGTGTGACAATACCCTCCAGCGACACCATCTTGTTGAGGTGCTGGGACGACAGTGTCCTGGGATTGCAGGCGTGCAGTCCGAAGCTGCCCGCCCAGGCGCAGTAGTACATAACCTCATTGTCGGTCTGATCTGGCCTCGCCTGCGGGACCGTCTTGACAATCTCTTTGAGCGCGTAGTTGAAGGCTAATGTGTAGTCGAAGGGTGTGTTTAGGAGGCCATCGGCCATCTCAGGGTTGTGGTCGCGGACATGGTCGATATTAACAACTAGTCTTCGCTGGTTCTTCTGGAGCATCAAGACAATATCTGGCCTGTAGCTGCGCACATGTTGGTCATCTGCGAGGGTATACATGCGTTAGTGAGCGCGAACATCGCAAGGTTGATGGAGCCCAATGTGTTCTTACGGGGATCGAGGAATTCCTCAGCTTGGCGGATGCGGTTGCGCACCGCCTCGTCCTGGCGGATTAAGGCTTCCATGACTGCTGTCTTTTGAAACAAAACCGTGGATGTCTGGACGATTGACGATGTAAAGAAACACTTGCGATCTAGTAGCAGCGATATGGCAAACTTGCGGTGGGGTTGGTAGGCGAGGGAAGGAAAGTGGAAAGAAAAGGGAGACGCGACGCGTGAAACCGAAGCGCGTAAAGTGGTTTTCGCGACTGCCAATCAGACGCAAGTTCCTGACCGGGGGTTTAATGGAGTGATCCACCCCTGGCTCAGCCCATCCCCGATCCTCTGGCTCGATACCTTGCTCACCTTGTTTACTTGGACCTCCACAGCTGTTGGATGGACACTGAATAGTCATATTTCACAGGCGAGCTCACCGCGTTGGTTATAGTTCAACTGCAGGCGAGATGGAAGATGTGTACAACATCGACAAATTGTACATAGCGGCAAATCACCACATATCGGGTGAGATACCTAACCAGATCCATTCAAGTTGTAAACACTCGACACAGTCCCATTGGAAGGGATTTCACGTCTGCACATCACTGCGTGAAAATATTGGTGGAAAACATAATCGGAAGACGCAATTCTGCATAAGCTGCGATCAACCGAACAAGTACGCACAAGTCCTCAAGACCACGCTGAAAGTCTCGAATGTCTATCCTATCTGCGCGCCTCTTCCGCCCTTTCACAGACGCCCCAGGACAGGCTTGCCGCCTTGACCGACACCCGAGCCTAGGCTGTATGCCACTGTTAGTTAGTGTTGAGCCAAAGGTCTCTTACACCGGATTCATTTCAGTAAACAGAAGTACGAGCCTAGCTTTGGCATACAGGACCTCGGTGACAACGAGGTTTGTCTTGTCGTGCTCCGCCAGCCACTCGTCGAACATGGAGACCTCGGGGGTGGATGGGGGCTCACCGCCTCCGTTGGCGGCGGTACGTTGACGAGGCTCGGGTTTGCTATATTTGGCAAGCTGGTTAGTACATGTATGGAGTTGGGGACTTCTGGGCGTCGTGGCGTGTGGTGACAACGCACTCGCGACTTATGACCGGCTTGAGCGCGGCGAAGTCTTTGGTCGACATCGCGGTCGAGGGTTTGGCTGATAGCAGCCTCTTTTGGACCAACAATGTGGTCAGGTCAAGCAGGATAGAGTGCGAGAGGTGGTGGCTGGAAGAGAGCTGGGCTGGTATGCTGGGGAAAACGAACCATGTCCGGGAGTTGGAGGCATTTATAGAGACACCGCAGTGTGATGGTTTGCCCCCAGTGCCTATGGAGGTGTAAACCATGCTGAGGTATTTGTCCTCATGTTGTGAGAGCCGGAGAGAAGACCTCTCGAGCCCATCACAGCCGGCACACATGACAGGCATGGGCTTTTCCCACGTCTACTTCTTGCGGCTCTGCCATAGCCGGCTGCTTTCACCGTGCTCAAGCAAACTGCTTCAGCAGCTGCATGTGCTGTAGGGAATGGAGCGACGTACTTTGCGCGAGAGGTACGGCGGAGGTGCTGTAGAACCGGCTGGACGTGCAATTCTTGTGCTCGCTCTCGACCATGCTTGATACGGTACCTGTCTCCATCGGACCAAGCTCCGCTGCTCGATATCATCCTGCCACTTGGATGATGTCGATTCTGAAGCGCTGTAACCTAAACGTTCTGCAGCAGTGTCCCTGTGTGATGTGGTGCTCTGGGACCACATATACTAGGTTGGTTCTCTGCCTCCGGATTATCCCCCCATTCGTCTACGCCCTGTTCCTATCCTCGTAAATAGTGAACTCCCCGATCTACTTCGAACAGTGATACAATCAAACCGCGTCTCAGCCCAGCCAGGGGTCTGTCTCCTCGCCCGCCCACGGAGATGGCCCTCTGACGCCGTGCACTAACTAAGTCTAAAGCAATGGCATGTTGGTTGAGTAGAAGATATTGGCGCTGGCCACCTGTCACAGACAAGTCCATGCGGCTCTTCCTCTGAGCAATCCATGGAGTGCTGTGTAAGGTTAGAAGGCCTAGGCTTTGTAGAACACCTCTACTGACCGCATGCTGGATGGTAGAACCGTGGCGTCGCGTAAGCGAACGGCCGCTATAGTTCTAAGTGAAGCAAGGTCCTCAAACCTGCGATGGTGGCTACCCCGGACTCCATGCTACGACGCTATAGGCGTGCATGCTGCACTTGTCCGATAGCGAGCATACTTCTACCAGGTTGTACAATAAGTCTGGACATATAATGACAGGTCAGAATTGATCAAGGATCTAAAGTTGCTTCACTCACGGATCGGAAGGAGATCAGCAACCTTATTTGCTACCCACGATACACAAGATCATTGACAACGAGAGTGCTATCGACGCATCTGCACTGTGCATTTTGTGACGCCCATCACAGAGGCGTTCCGAGGTGGAAAGTCTCCAAAGCAGCAGTACGGCCCGATGTTGACCGCTACAACTTGTCGTCACCGCCTACCTCCGAGTTAGGTGTGCTCCCCGAACTTCGAGTGCGCCATATGCAGTTGTCCGCTGGAGCCCGGGTCTATGTCTAGGCGAGTGTTCCGAGTGATTGGTTATCCTCTGGCGGCCGGGGCAGTCCGTGGAGCGAACATCGAGTGATGTGATCGCTCAGATGCCCAAGACACCAGCGCAGGAGAGAAAGGCTGTGAAGAGGCACATGTCGAGACCCGAGTGTTTCACAGGCTAGGGGAAAAAGGCATAGCAGGATAATATATCATGTATTGCATCAAGAGTAACAAAGGAAAGATATCAACTCCGTTCGCCGTACCAAATGCCTTTCGCACAAATCAAGCTTCATAGGGGCCCCAAGTCTAGAGCTCAAACCGATCGGGAAGTACAACAGGGGCAACCAGAGTCCAGGCGTACATGGCGTAGCACACCCAGGAGCTCACGATCTTCACCCAGCTAGCCCAAAGCGTGCGGCCAACAGTCGCAAAGTCGCCGTCGACCTTGTTCTCATCCCAGTTCGAGGTGAGGAGCGTCGCCACCCAGGCCGTGGCCAGGAAGAAGATGATGTGAAACATGGTATAGTTGTACTGGGTGCTCGAGCGCTCGTCATCATGCGGCGTCTTTCCGGCGCCCGCGTCGCTGTCGTCGTCGTCGTCGTCATCATCCTCCAGTAAGGCGTCAGCGGGCAGACTCCCCTCCTCGACGGCTCGGCGCAGTGCTTCGGCCCGCATCTGGCGACGCTCGTTCGGCTGCTGTGTCACCAGGTCGTGCTCGTCGTCTTCTGGCAGACGGATGGCACCCTTCCCGTTGCCACCCAACCCGAAGCTCTGCGTCGCGGCCCTTGTCGTGGTGTACGCCACCGTCAGCATGGTGACGATGGCGCCGAGGACGACGGTGGTGGTCCGCGTCCCCTGGGCAAGAATGAGGGGGTTGCAGTGCTTGTCCTCTGTGTCGTCCGGCTCCATGGAGACGGCGGACATGGTCAGGTATGTGCAATAGACCGCGACCATAGCACTCTGCGCGAGTCCAGCCTTCGGGTTGTACTCCTGGACGGTAGGATGGACCGAGACGGCAGAGACACCGATCCAGAAGAGGAGGTTGATCGTGATGGCAGCCTGGTTCATCGAGCATCCACTGCTCGCAAAGAAGATGTACTGAACGATGGTCATGGCCAGGGATGCGATGTACATGCCCAGCGTCGAACCGATGAGGACAAACCGCCACACCCGCGAGTCCGTGTCTTCGATCTGGGCGAGGCAGTACTCAGCCCAGGTATGTGCTAGATCGACCAAGAGGATGAGGCCGAGGATAAGGAACAGCATGGCGCAGATGAGTGCGATGTAGTTGCCGTAGAACATGAAGAAGCCGTCCGGGATGAAGAAGGTCAAAACGATCAGGGCCAGCCAAGCGATGATCTTTGGCCCCCAGAAACCGTTCTGAATACCAGCGCGAGGATTTTTCGATGACCGAACTCCGACCAACAGGCCAGCTAGGAGGAGATGGAACATGCCCAGGGCGAAGTTTATCCGGTGCACGGCGAACCATCCGTAACACTGCCCCGTCGGGCAGTCGATCTTCACGTAGTCGAGCATAAGGTGTTGCAGTTTCTCGATGGCCCACGGCGTGAGCATTATCCAGGCGAGGATCGAGTTAACGAGGAGTATGAGGGCGTAGGCAATACGGGTTGCGACGCTGTTGAACATTGCAGCGGCTGGGTTAGCCAACATGATCATGACTGCACGTCGCTGTCCTAGGGGACAGGGAATCGATCTTCTCTCACCTGTTGCCGCACTTCCCGCAGGCACTGCATACGGCAGAGCATGTCGCCGCGCCACAGCAGCTTGCGGCAAAGCCCACGATGGTGCCCAGGCCGGGCACCGCCATGAACGGTATGGACAGTAATGCGCCCATCCTGGCGACGTCACCAGTGCTCGTCCTCCTTCAGATGGTTTGGTGCCAAGGTAAAGAGAAGAGTGAGGAGAATCGTAGGATTGTAACACTCGATTCTCGCCACAAGGCGGAGTTATCGTGATGATAGGTTTTTGGTAGGTACTATGTCGCACTGAAGCCGGGAAAAGAGTCGGATGGGATGATGCAACGCGTTATGTGCTGAGGAGCTCCGACGGCACGTGATGTGATTTCATCGCGCGGGGATTCTACGGTACGTACCGTTCGGCTGATGTCCCGAAGCGCTAGCGCTAGCTCATGTTTGCACGCGACGCCCCTTAGAGTCCATCCAGGTCACGTCCCCAACATCATGAGGACAATAGGTATCAGCCTTCAAAAGTTTTCATATTTCGCTTGAAAATAAGATGGTGTCGGCGTATAAGCCTCACGCTTCTATGTTCACCAACCACGACGACTATAAGCTGAGGTTGCCTTATGTTATCTGCGGACCAAATGAGCCGAGGAACACACCATTGCACCTTCCTCCTTTATCGGAGCGCATCTTAACGATCTGTGCCGGCTGTCCAATCAGAGGCGTTCAGATTCCTGATGCACTGAGCTAGGGTTCCGTCCGGTAACACGGCAACTTCAACTACGGGAGGAATTAGCACGACGATAAGAGTGTTTCACCGTTCAACCAGCCCTGCTGCACTGGAAAGGGATGACTATCTCCCAACTCCATGTCCTGCTGAAGCCTGACTCAACCGCTACGCGCCGCCGCGGAATGTTCGACACAGGTGGGAGTGGTTTGATTGACTTCCCCTGCGACACGTCCGGCGGACGGACATTTTGCGTCATTCGAGGCCACCGATAAGAGACCATGTTGGAGAAGCAGCTTCACCGCGCTCGCATCGTGTCGAGTGTGGCCGCGACAGTGATCTCGCTAGCATGCGGCACCAATGTAAGGAAGACAGGAGCGCATTCATCTGTTCCGAGATCTCGCGCTAAAAGCAAGCAACATGCGCTGACCCTTGGGCTCTCCGTGTTAGTACGTATATTCGGCATGGGCGCCCCAATACCAGGACAGGTTGCAACTGTCCGCGACCGAGAGCAATATCATCGGCTTGTTTGGAAACTTGGGCATGTACTTCCTTGGAGTACCGGTAGGACTGTTCGTCGACCATAAGGGCCCCCGCCCGGCCGTCCTCGCCGGTTCGATCCTCCTCGGCCTCGGCTACTTCCCTTTCCGGGCGTCATACGACAACGCGTCCGGGTCGATTCCGCTGATGTGCTTCTTCTCCTTCCTCACCGGCTTTGGAGGATGCATGGCCTTTGCCGCAGCGGTCAAGACGTCGGCTCTCAACTGGCCACACCATAGGGGGACGGCTACGGCCTTCCCCTTGGCCGCCTTCGGGCTGAGCGCATTCTTCTTCTCCATGATGGGGAGCGTCTTCTTCAGCGGCAACACCAGCAACTTCCTGATGCTCCTGGCCGCGGGCACCTCCGGCATGACCTTCCTCGGCTTCTTCTTCCTCCGCGTGTACCCACACGCATCCTATCACGCCGTGCCGGGCAGGGAAGGCAGCATGACCGACTCGCAGCGACTCCGACGCACGTCATCTGACGACAAGGTCCGCGCTGGTCGCGGCTTATTCGCAGCAGAGGCTGAACCTGGTATGTCGCCCAACACTACTAGCATCAATAACTACAACACAAGCTCGATGGGGGGAGAGGATACCGCGCCGGCAGCTGACAGTCTAGCTGCCGCTGCCGAGGGTGCCAGCCCAAGAGACGATGTCGAGGCCGCCATTACGACGTCATCCGATGGCGACCGAGAATCGGACGAGACCTCCTCGCTCATGAGCAAGAGCTCCTCGCTGCCGGGGGACGTTTTCGTGCAGAGCAGTGTTGATATAGATCGTTCGCATCGTGTAGATATCCGGGGCTGGCGGCTACTGAAGAGTCTCGAGTTCTGGCAGCTGTTCAGCATCATGGGCATCCTGGCCGGCATTGGACTCATGACCATCAAGTAGGCTCGCTCCCCTTGCGCCTGTGGAGTGATTTGATGGATTACTGACCGCTTGGCAGCAATATCGGTCACGATGCGAATGCATTGTGGAAACACTACGACGACTCGGTCGATGAGAAGTTTTTGATCAACCGGCAACAAATGCACGTCTCGATTCTGTCGATTGGCAGTTTTGTCGGCCGTCTGCTCAGCGGTAAGGACACGTCGCAACCAGTCGCCAAAGCTTGAGCTTGAACCTACGCTGAACATCAGCTAATATGTCACCCCACCTGCAGGAATCGGCTCCGACTTCCTCGTCAAAGTCCTCAAAGCCAGCCGCGTCTGGTGTCTAGTGCTGGCGAGCTTCATCTTCTGCATTGCGCAGATCTGCGCCCTGCGGATCGAGAACCCGCACAACCTGTGGTCCGTCTCGGGCTTGTCGGGCCTCGGCTACGGCTTTCTGTTTGGCGTCTTCCCCTCCATCGTCGCCGAGACGTTTGGTATCCACGGCCTCAGCCAGAACTGGGGGTTCATGACGCTCAGCCCGGTGATATCTGGTAACGTGTTCAACCTATTTTATGGAATGGTGTTTGACCGGCATTCGCATGTTGGTCCCGGGGGCGAGAGGTCGTGTCCCGATGGTCTCGAGTGCTATCGAGCTGCGTACCTTGTTACCCTGGGTGCTTGTGGGTTGGGTTGTGTTGTTACGTTGTTGGTGATTAGGCATCAGTATCTTGCCCGGTTGAGGGAGGTTGGGAAGACTGTTGCTGCGGATTGATCCTAGCGAGAGAAGGAATGTAGATGTGGGTTGCCTACCTTGTCACAGGTGTCTAAGAAAGACTGGGGTGACGAAAGAGATATTGTTCGACATAACATGCATTGGGCGGCGTTATGAGACTGGGCTTTTTAGCGCGTTGTTGGAGAGAATCAGGTAGATAGCTAAGTATACAACAGATAGAGTTGGTTGCAGAAGTCCTTCGAGGAGTTGAGATGGAGCAACTTAATACAAGCTGCCATGAACATACCACATCTGCGCCAGAGGTATTATTCTTTCCGCTGACATCTGAGCCTCTTATCCACAACACCTACCGAGAGGACCTCACGTCTTCTTAACGAATGTATAGTAGACTCCGAAGGACAGCAAGGTAAAGGGGACATAACAAAAAGGACTGTCCCAGCGAGCGGTTTTCCTCATTTGGGAAGTAACTGACAGACCTGGTCTACACAGCATAGCAACAATGGAGCCAGTTCAAACACTTGACAAGTCTGCCTCTACGTCCACTCGGATTGAGCAGCCTTGTGTCACCCTCTATTGATATGGACTCGTATAGCCAGAGAGCCCAATGTACTTAGTGAACCCCTTGCCTAGATGATCCGAGTGTTCAAAAGCTCGCACTCCACATCAATCCTCAGGTAAGGAATCTCACAAGGCTTGATACAAGGGCATCATGAAAGAACAAGCAACTCGGACCATACCAAATATACCCAGACTCCTTGACAGGCCTCAGAAGAAAAAAAAGAAAAAAAAGCGCCTCAGAGTACCAGTCGTTTTCTTCATTGCAGGAAGTGAACGACGTGCCCTGAGTAAACGAACCCAGCCTGCAAGAAAGCCGAATCCGCTACCAGTCCGCCGCGCAGCCCTGCTCAGGTTTACCGATCCTCATCATCGACGCTGGGAGGATCTTTGTAAAGGTCGTATATAAATCACATTGAAGCACGAGCTCATTGGCCGGTCAAGTAAAGAGGTACGGAGCAATACAGACGTCTCGGAACACTTTCCTTCTGGGAGCGACCTTGTGACCCCGAGGACGATGCCTGGGGCACATCTCGACACCCACGCTCACTGGGCCTTTCAGCCCTCGAGGTAGTAGTTTCTCATCATTGGCGATGGGAGTAAGACCGCTAGGAGTTCTTTGAATACCATGCCTATGCCCCAGGCTGATGTTCAAGTCCATGACAGAGGCTGATGTCGAAAGACATCAACATCAGGACTCTAGGTTTAGACTGGGAAAGGGGTGAAGGAACTGACAAAAAAAAAAACATCGTCTCAGAGGAAAGAAACTACTTATCACTACTGGGAGCGACCTGGGGACCCCGTGGTATCTCATCTGCCATCCATCAGAGTCGATTACCGGTCCGCCGCGCAGCCCTCGGAGACGAAGCCATGTCATCATTGACGATGGGGTTGTGTGCTGTACATGTCTCTCATAGATACGTATATTGGAAGCCAGCTCCTTTTTGGTTTGAGGCAACCATGATAGGCAGGTCAATAAGAACTGGCGTTAACAGGACCTCTTGACACTTCATTGAGACTATATCACAGCCTGGAAATATTAAATACATAGGTCGATAGCCCGTAAGATATCCCACATAGACTCCATCCAGCCCGTAGCATATCTAACTCGCTCACATCCATCCATCCATCCATAATCAACCCATAACTAGACCCCTATCACCCCGCGAGCCAACCAGCCCAATCCGTCCCCTTCCCCCCATCCTCCCTCCAACCCCTCCCATCCCACTCCCCCAGCCCGCAGAGATGCCTCATAGTCGGCCTTCCGTGCGGGCAGTTCCACGGCTTCTCCATCTCCCCCATGTGCCTCACCACGGCGGCCATCTGCCCCCGGCTCAGCGCCCTGCCGATCATGATGCTGCTCCGGCACGCCCTCATCGCAAACATCCTCCTCACCTTGCTCGGCCGCGGCACCGTTGTGGCGCTCGAGCTCGGGTTGTCACCCAGAAGGGAGACGAGCTCCTCCAGGTCCGCGAGGGAAAAGGTCGTCTCGCGCGACAGCGGCAGGCCGAGTAGCTGCACCCGCGACCCCACGGGCGCACCACCGTCGGAGTCGACGCGGACCTGGAACCCGTTGGACTCGAGGGCGGGGATGTTCTCCATTATCACCTCTTCTTCCATCGCCGTCAGCTCGAGGGTCTTGGGCTGCACTAGGCGCTGGGATTGGACCGTGGTCGTGGCCTGCAGCCGCTCGAAGTTGAATTTCTCGTCCGAGGCGTGCTGGTCGATGATGAAGACTTCGTCGTCTTGCTGGCGTTTTTGTGGTTCTTCGTCCCCCGCAGTTGACTCTGCTTCGCGGACGGCGATGATGAAGCCGAGGTTGAACTGCCCTACTATCTTCATCTTGGCGAAGTCGGACTTGGAGATCTTGAGGGAGAGTTTCTCCTCGGCGTCGGCGGCGTCAAGACCGGGGGATGAGGAGGAAGGGGTGGATGACTGGGCGGAGGAGGGGACAAGGGACCACCGCCATGCGTGAAGCTGTTGGCGGATGGAAGACTCGTTGGTGCGGAGGGTTTGGAGGTATTGGACTGTTGCGTCTTTGCGCTTAGCGCCGCCTTTGAGGAGCATTTGCTGGCGTTTGAGGGCGTCTTCGGAGGGTTCCACCGGGGCAGCCTCTTCATCAGGGATAGCTTCCTGTTGGGCTGCCTCTTCCCGATCGACATAATCGCCGTCGGCATAATCGCCGTCGGCATCCTCGCCGCTCACTTCATCTGACCCTGTGTCGGAACCATCTTGGTCGGCCGGTTCTTCATCCTCTGGTGATGCAGTATGCCCATGCTCTTCTGCCCGGGCACTCGGCTCTGCCTCGTCCTGCTCTCCGTCAACGGCTGTGGGTCCCTCCTCTTCGTCTTGCGATACGAAGAGAGACTCTTCCCGGTCAGGGTGCTCTGCGGCTTTCAAAATCTGGTCTTCGGGCGAAGTCTCCTCCACGTCGGCATCCTCATCCTCGTCGCGGTCGCTGCCGTCTCCGTTTTCCCCGTCCCCATCTCCTGTCGACGGGGGCTGCGAACCACCCCCAGCAGCAAACAATTGGGACAACCGGCCACCAAAGGAGGGCAGAGGGACGGACGGCTTGGGAACTCTCCTCTTCGCTGGCGATGCCGACGCCGATTCTGTCCTTGGCCTTTTTGGCGGTGCTCCAATCACACCGGTTACTTCCTGGTCGCCAATCCTTATCGTGGCGACCTGTTGCTCCGGGCGTCTCGGCGACCTAGTTGACGGCGGTAGCGTCGGTCGTGGTTGACTTAGGGGAGCGATTGCTGGGATGGGAGACTCTTTTTGCTCGACATCCTGGTCACCTCTGGTAGGAGACCTGAGACCAGGTACCTGTTTGTCTTTGTCGGTGACAGGAGGTTGACGCGTGAGTTCCGCCGACCCATCGTCAGAAGTGGAAGCGGCCTCTTCGGGCTCCTCAACCGGCGATGAGCGTTCCTGATCCTCCGGCGAACTGTCCGCCGGTTTGTAATCCCGACGAAATGCTGCGAGGATACTGTGCTGACCGGGAGTGGTCTGCCGGCCGGCTTTGAATACCGTCGCCGTGATACGGGATATTGTAGGTCCCTGGCCATCCGGGTTCCTCTCAACCCAGCGACTAATCAGATTTTGTGCGCCAGTCCCTGCAGCTGACGACTTCTTCGCTGATGCCCGCCTTGCATTTCGATTCGTAACAGATAGCCGCGTGCTCTGCGGTTCGTCGTCAGACGAGCCGTCGTCATCGTGACTCTGTTCCTCATCAGCAGGCTGTTCGGCATCCTCTTCTTGGGGTTCTAGGGCCGACGATTGTTGCTGCAAAGGGACCATGGTGTTACTCTCTGAGCGCTCAGACCCCGGCGTATCACGGCGTATGACGCTCGGCTTCTTAAACGGCGTCTGCTTGCCGGTCAACAGCTGGGCTGAGGGGACCGTGACATCTTGCTTTTCAAATAGCTCGATTAGAGCCTCTCTGAGATTGTCGAGCATCTGCCCTTGGTCGTGCAACAGGATAGTCCTCTTGTCGGGGCTGACATTGACATCGTAAAGATGGGTGTCCAGCTGGATGTCCGCAAAGATAAAGGGTGACTGGGAGGAGTTGTATGATCGGTAGACCTCGTTGAACACCTTGGCGAACTGTGGCAGGCCACATGGTCGACCATTGACGTAGAACATCTGTCGATCGGGAGTCTGTCTGCCTTCACCATGAGTCGGCCGAGAGACATGGCCTTTAACACGTATCTCTCTCGTGCCCTCCTCGGTCTCTACTTTTCGTTTGTGGAGTGGGTTGTGCGTAGGGACCAGCTCAAGAGTAAGGTCGAGGGTAATCAGAGCAGCCATACTCTTGACTCCAAAGACGTTGATGATGTTGTCCCGAGTCGTGGCGTTTCCCTTGGTCGAGAACAGAAGCATGCGTTTGCCCTTGGTTGGCTGCTGGGATACGGAGAACTTGATGCCCGTCTGAACGCAGGCGTATTGGTTCAGAAGGTTGATGACTTTGCCCCATTCTCGCTTGATGTTGCGCTCGAGCTCGCGACGGCGGACTGGGAGGTTATAGAACAGGTTCTCGACAATGACCGTGGTCCCCTTGTGGCCCGACACCACGGTCGTGCTCTTCAGCTTGCCAGAAGCCTCAAACTCGAGCTTCTTCGCCTTGGGAGCTTCCTCCTGCGTGCATGTAACGACAGAGAACTGCGAGAGGGCACACAGAGAAGACAGGGCCTCGCCTCGGAACCCGAAGGTCTGGAGGGTCGTGAGGTCGGCATAGCTGGACAGCTTGGAGGTGTAGTGCTTGAGAGCAAGGGTCTCGTAGTTCTGTGGCGATATACCATACCCATTGTCTTGGACCTCTATAGAGTCTAACCCCTGGTTTTTGAACCGTACATCTACGATACCTTGGTCAGTTTACGAGGCCATGGACCCGGCTGAGTGGGTGTTGGCCGTACCAATGCTGCTGGCTCCTGCATCCAAGCTGTTCTCGACCAACTCTTTGGCCACCGAGCACAGGTCAACGATAACTTGACCCGACTGAATTTGATGTATCTGACAGCACAGTTAGTCGACTTTTCTCTATGAACGTCCATCGTGAAACCCACTGTGCTCGGTTCAATGGCCTTGATGGTAACGTTGGCGGCCATGACCGGATCAAGAGTCTCGCCGGCAGGCGCACCTCATCTTCACCTCAATCAATATTGAAAGCAACAATGGACAAGTCGCAGCACAATCCCACACCCCCTATAGAAACGCGTTGTCGTCGTCGTCGTCGTCAGATGTGAGGCTGAGGGTCTGAGATGCAATGCATGCATAAGGTATCCAGAGGCTTGGCAGCTCTGGTACGTACTGGCTACCTAGTGTAGACGCGTCAACACCGCGTTGAGTGCGCCTCCACCCCAAGCCACGCTAACTGCAGCCGTCAGGGCTGACCAGTGAGCATGGCCCAAGGGAGAGGAGAGCATTGTCCGAGCTCCAACACAGCACTGTGTGTGTCCCCTCACATTGATGGATGATCGACTTGTTACCCGTGCAACAATACCGGTTGTTGAACAACGCTAAATGATAGACTCTTGGAAAGTGGTTACAGCGCATAAGCTTCACATTAGACTAGTTATACTAGATTATTTTTGCTGGGTGGTGCGGTTATCTCAAGCCCCTCCCACTCTCCGCCCCCTACCTTTGCCCAACAGTCCAGCCGCATGCGACTGCATCTGTGCGATGCATCGACTAGTCTATCAAAACCTCCTCTCCAAGACATCTTAAGGCAGGCAACCCTATCTAGGTTTCCGGCAAGTTGGCTTGCTTTAACCACACGAAAACATATGCTCCAAGAATAGATGCAGTGGCATCAATATGGCTTTCAATGATGGCGTGCCAGCACGATAAAACAACACACCATCGATGAGCAGCATCTGACCGCTGACGACGTCGTTACTGTGTCGGTTTCACTGAGAAATCCTTCTCGTGGGGCAGCGATTGCGTGGACACCGGGATGCTTCCAAACAAGCATTTCTTGGCAAGCTAACGATCACACGGCGGCCTTACTGTGGTATGCTGTTTCGCTGGACAGAAGATGATCTCCAGCTGCACAAGTCGGCGAGAGAAGCCAGGCTGGACGGACTTCGCAACGCCTTGAGAGGGGCGTCTTATGCGGGGGTTGACGTGATGTTGATGATATGGCGACATGCACTTGAGACTCTTCCATACGTGTACTTATTTTGATCTTCGATCGACTTTTTCGGAGTCAACGGCGTCTGATGCGGGCTTTGATGAACTGCAGCATTTTCGATCTTTCATTTCAACCGACCCCTGTCTCGTTGTGAGCCGACCCCGGCAGAAAAGGCCGTTTCGGGGCGTGAAACAAAATGGCTGGTTCAATTGGATGACGTTATTCTTGGCGCTCTACAGGTCCATGCGGGTAGCCCGCGGACGGCGACGACGGACAGACGAAAAGCCATATCCCCCAGCCTCCCGATACACGTGCAGAAGTTTCCGGATGGCTGACTGCAGTTCTGCATCTGCTGAAGAAGTGGGATCTATCTGCTTATCGTGTTGTTGTCACGGGATGAGATTGCAGAGATGAGACTCGAGCCGCAGCCGGAAACTTCGGTTGATACAGACAAGACGTAACCTAAGTACAGACAGAGGGATACGCCGCCTGCAGACGGCAATGGTACCTTAATCATGGTCATCGTGCCAATATCAGGCCGCATGTGGACCGTTGCCGCATTCAAGGCACAACTATTCGTAGGCTGCAGACATCTGCAAGCATGTAACGGACAAATCCGTCCAAGGCGGCAGGAATCCGTCACCATAAAAAGCAGGATGTGTGACGGAACTCTCCAGATCTGTAAAGTTCTACTACGTACTTCGGTTAAGGTACCTAATAACACACCGGGTCATCTCTCTCCAAGCAGCAACAAGAGACGGCTGCCAATTCATCATCCCATCGACTGGCGCCAAGGATGATATCTTAGCGGCTGGTTAGACCGATTTGAACCCAGATTGGGCATCTGTGGACGTCACAGGCTTGCCGTTTCGAGTGTGCTCTCGTTAAGGCATCCTAGCTACCTTAGGTATATGCTCGCGGACAATCATGAGTTCACAGTACCTTTCGCGGTAAACAACGCCGCTCGCTGCTGTATATACCCGAATCCGACATGTGCAAATGTTGCCTGGATCTTCAGTTTCAGCCTCTCATAGGTATCCTACACATAGAGTCTAGACATACTGTGTAGGTACTTTGCTTGAGTCGGAGGCCAGGCGAGGTACTTGTGTACTTCATGCAGGCCCGAGCAGCCTGGTAGTCTACACCGCTCAAGATCCCAGAGTTGATAGCGTTCACCCTCGCTGCTGACTTGTGATCTCGAATACCATGGTCACATCCCTGGATATCTTTCGACATGTGGTAGCTCTGAGCTCCTTGCTAACCCATTCGACAGTTCGAGGGCACGTCGAGTGTCGACTTTGGACGACCAGAGAAGTACCTTACAAGGCATTGCTATTCCGGCGCTAATGTACACTAGTCAGTGTGCAAAAGGCACCATACCATGTCCACGGGGATGCAGGTATCCGCCCAATCACCGCACTTGATTCATGAGTGGCTGTGGAGTGCTGCAAGATAGCAGCCACGCTTGTTTTCAATGATCTTGAAAGTCGAGCCCATCTCTGCCCCTAGGTCTAGCTTCCAATTCTAAACATCCCGAATTTCCTCATCAACACTCGCTTTTTCCCTCTCATTGCAGTCGCTCCACTCCCTTTCCAAGGCTATCCAGGCATCGCGCGCGAGTAGTCCCAGTTGCGGCCCTATTCTGGGGAAACTAATAGCTCGGGCATGCCCAGCTAGTAATACTTTTTTCTTTCCTTGTGTTTCCTCCCTCTCTCCTTGGCCTTGGCTGAAGTCCTGAATTGAACCCCTCGGCCTCCCCCCCCGCGCCCGCCCTGTACGACTTGCAAACGGAAGCCTCCAGCCATTAATGTTTTCTCCGGCTCAGACCTGCGGCCATCCCACTCGCTTGATCAGTTTCGGAACGAATAGCGTGCCATACTCCCGGCATCGGCAGACTCTGGAATGAGGAGGCGCTCATCAGGATCCTCAGAACAGAGTGATCAGTCCCCTGTTGAGGCTCCTCATGTCGCCGCGGACTCCCTAGGCAAGGACGAGAGGGTAACAGCGCCTAGCCAGGCGCCCAGGAAGCTCGAGCCACGACCACCACCTGTTTCTAGACCTTCATCGGCCAGGAGCAGGCGGTCCGGCAACTTCAATTGGAAGCCCTCGCAGTCTAGCAATGGATTGGTAGAGAAACACGCCCTCGGCTCCACCGCTCGTACCTCGTCGACGTCTCTACTGGACACCGGGGACTCGGACGCGGTCGAGGAGCTTCGAGACTCGGACGAGATGGAGAGGGTGGCCGTCCCAAATCCTCCGGTGCCCCGTCTGCGCTCGAGGAATCCGTGGAGAATCACGGCTCTAACTGCGGCTACCTTCCTTGTCGGCATTGTACTCTTGGGGGTTATCGTCGAGTCGCTTGTCACACGTCAGCTTGATCCGAAGGGGTGTCGCATGTCTTACATGCGCCCTTCGTACGCCAGACTGAACGAGTTCGATACCGAGCACACGAGATTCGCCAGCAAATACTCGCTCTATCTCTACCGCGAGCAAGGGATCGACGAGGATGTCAAGGTCAGTTCTTTTGCGGCCTGCTGCCCAATGACTGCGGGCTGAAGGGGCGCTAACCCTGCATGATCTCTCCAGGTTCGGGGAGTGCCTGTCCTATTCATACCAGGGAATGCGGGAAGCTACAAGCAGGTCCGACCTATTGCGGCCGAAGCAGCGACCTACTTCCACGATGTCCTGCGACAAGACGAGGCGGCCATCAAGGCAGGTGTGCGAAGCCTAGACTTCTTCACCATTGATTTCAACGAGGACTTTACAGCGTTCCACGGGCAGACGCTCCTCGACCAAGCCGAGTACCTAAACGAAGCGATCCGATACATCCTCTCCCTATATCTCGACCCTCGAATGTCCGACCGCAACCCCGATCTCCCCGACCCTACATCAGTGATCGTTCTCGGGCATTCGATGGGCGGCGTGGTCGCGCGCACCATGCTCATCATGCCCAACTACCAGTCCAACTCGATCAATACCATCATCACAATGTCCGCTCCGCATGCGCGCCCGCCAGTCTCCTTCGATAGCCAGATCGTGAAGACGTACCAGGACATCAACGACTACTGGCGCAATGCCTATTCCCAGCAATGGGCCAACAACAACCCTCTGTGGCACGTCACGCTGATCTCCATTGCTGGCGGCGGGCTAGATACTGTCGTGCCCTCCGACTATGCCAGCTTGGAATCGCTGGTTCCCGATACGCATGGCTTTACCGTCTTTACCTCGTCGATTCCCACGGTCTGGACGAGCATGGACCATCAGGCGATCTTGTGGTGTGACCAGTTCCGCAAGGTCATCTCAAAAGTGCTGTACGGCGTTGTCGACGTGCACCGGGCAGCTCAGACGAAGCCGCGAGCAGAACGAATGAGGGTCTTCAAGAAGTTCTTCCTCACTGGCATGGAGGATGTCGCGGAGCGAAGCCTGCGTCAGACAGAGGCGACCACTCTTCTCACCCTCCAGGACAAATCCGATGCGATCATTGGCCAGGGAGAAAGGCTCGTCTTGAGGGGAATCGGCTCGACAGGAAAGCCGCGAGCTCATCTCCTCCCGATACCGCCACCTGGATCTCCCGAGGGCAAGCGGTTCACGCTTCTTACAGACCTCAAGCTAGACAATGCTGGAGAGACTGGGAAACTTGAGGTGCTATTCTGCAGCGTCTTCCCACTCCAGCAAGGGCAGTCTGGGCAGTTGTTCTCGTTCAACATGGATTTGTCTGGCGACAACAGCGGCTCGACACGGTTAGCCTGCAAAAGCGCGGCTGCGGATGTTATTCCGTTGCCGGCTTCGACCAGATCGGCACGTCATCCCTTTTTCCTCGAAGGCGAAAAAGAGGTCGCACCATTCTCGTACTTGGAGTACGACGTCGAAGATATCGCAGAGCATCAATTCGTCGCGGTCATAGACAAGGCGATGACCCCTGCCTCAGCGTTCGTTCTGGCAGAGTTCAGCGACCAGTCTCAGTCGCACAGGACACGGCATATCAGCCTGCGTCGCCTAGTGGCATTTGGCATGAAGCTTCGGCTCCCTGCAAGTCGCCCGATGGTAACTCAAATCAAGATTCCGTCATTGACATCAAGTCTGCTGGCATATAATCTTGAAGTTGGAAACCAAGCTTGTGGTGAAGAGGCTGAGCTCTTCACGCCGTTGGTCAGGCAATATCTCTCCGAGCCCTACGAGTCCAAGTTCTTTGTCAATGCCAGGCATGCGATGGTCAGTCTGCACGGAGTGGCTCCATATATGCCGCCTCCACTGAAGAGGAGGTCGAGCGAAGATGGCCTGAGCTTTCAGTTTTGGACCGATCCCACCTGCGGCTCGACTATCCAGGTGCAGCTTTCGGTGGATGTTCTCGGCAGCATGGGAAAGCTATACATGCGGTACCGTACCGTTTTTGCCGCTTTCCCTATCCTCATCGTTGCGCTTGTCATCCGGAAGCAGTTCCGGGTACACGACGAGGCAGGCGTCTTCATCCCCTTCTCCGAGGGCCTGGATCTGTGCTTGCGCATGTCGATCCCGCTGATGCTGCTCTCACTGACTATGCTGTCCTTGTCCATGGGAAGCAACTCCCAGCCGCCTGTAAGCGGCGCCAGCTTCTGGCACTGGAGGAACGGCACTTCCTCAGCCATCGATTTCCACCAGAACGACCTCCTTGTCGGGACCCGAGACCCGTTCTTCTGGTTCATGATCCCCTTGATCGGCGTCATCTGTGTTGGGGTCTGTGTGGTGCTCAACTACCTGGTGTTGGCTGTCACCTGCATCCTCAGCATGCTCTACGGCGTACTGAGCTTTCGGAAGGGTTGGGTACGGTATGACGACAAGCGCAAACCGACTACGGGCTTCTTGTCATCGTCGGCTCGGAGGCGCCTCATTACTACGGCCGTCCTACTCTTCCTAGTTTCGACATTCATCCCTTACCAGTTCGCCTACTTGGTGGCCTGCCTGGTACAGCTTGCCACCACTGTTCGCGCTCGCCGGATTGCTGCCGAGCTCAAGTCGAAGACGAGCTCCGACTTCTACAACTACACCCACTCGCTGCTCATCCTCATGCTGTGGGTCTTGCCCATCAACCTCCCGATACTGGTTGTCTGGATGCGCAACCTGGCCGTGCACTGGCTCACGCCCTTCTCGTCGCACCACAACGTGCTCTCGATCATGCCGTTTATCGTCCTCGTCGAAACCCTCACCACGGGCAAGATGGTCCCGAGAGTGACCAGCCGTCTCAGATTCGTCACCAGCATCCTCCTCTTCGCGATTGCGGTATACGCCGCGGTCTACGGTGTATCATATGCCTATATGCTACATCATCTCGTCAACATCGTTGCCGCCTGGCTCGTGATCATCCATCTCACGGAGGATTCATGGTCAATAGCTGGCTTGAAGGCGTTGTACGAAGGCAACGCCGAAGACCGCAAACAAGGAAAGGAGCCTTGACGGCGCTTCTCATCCTCCTAGCAACGAATCTCATGTCCCATTTTGACATTCTTGGTTCCATACGTGCGACATTCCCAATCGGACTGGTACTTGATCGTACTTTTGATACCCTTTTTCTTGGTGTTACTGGACTCCACAATCCTACAGTCACCACCCCTTCTACTGTGCATATTTACCGCTAGACGCATTTCAACGCCCCTTTCATCCGCTTGGACAGCACCGGTATGGTGTATCGGGGCCGCTTCTCTAGACACCCTGTTTTTACTTTGTCGGACAGGGCAGCCGGCACCAAGACTCACCAAAGACGGAAACACCAGCTACATGGCGGCGTTGGTGGCGTCGAGGTCCTGTTCTAACCTTTCTTACTATTCCACCCACACGGCGTCGGTAACATCTGCGACTCTTATTGTCGCGCGGCCTGCGTCCTGCGTTGGTTCTCTTCATTTTCCCCACTTAGAATTTCGACGCATAGAGCGGAAGCATGGCATCCTTGAACGAGGGGGTTTGACTGGTTGGATACGGCGGGTTACTTTGTGTTTTCTTGCCTTTTCCCGTGTTTCTCTGGGCTCTGGGTTTCATGACCTGGAGAGACACGACAGTAATGTTTATACTACTTTGCAGCAACGGTGTTGGGAGGTTGCGTAATGCACTACCGGGTTGCTGCTTGTGGACGAGGATGGCGAGAGTCCACGGCACGGATATCTGCCGGCAAACATGCTCTGGCAGTGCGGCTGGCATCGAATGCAGGCTGGAGGGTATGCCGAGATGGATGCAGGATTCCAGGATGGCCAGGACCGCATGTGGTGCGCCAGACACCGTCGGGCCTAGGCGTATATACGGTCGATGGCGCTGTAGATAGTATCTCCACAATGAACAGCTTGTTCTACGACAGTTCTTGGGACCCAGACATGATCGCGTCCTTCATGTGAGAAATGAGCTCTCGTGAGAGTGACATGTGTAACAGCCAGCCCTCGCACCTTTTGCACTGTGATATTGTTGTCGCTCTACGTTACCGTATAATACTAACCCTAGAACTGAAGACAACATGGAACCGTGATGAATGCCGCAAATGACCATGACTTCAACATGAACAGGCTCCTCCTCCCCTCCCTTGGTATAAGAACCGAGTAACATGACGCTCTCTAAACGCCCAACCGGGAAACACTCCACCCCAACAAGACCCTTTGCGACCATCGGTACGCCATATACACCAGTAACTCCCTCATACCACACTAAACATTCATCACTTCACTCATCGACGACCCTCTCGGTCAAGCTCTTGATGACCCTCGCATAAAACTTTGCCGCATGCGGCCTCGGGAACGTAATCTCCTCGACCAGGTAATCGGGCAGGATCTCGATCAGCTCGGCGTCCCTCCCCTCGTCGAGCTGCGGCATGTACCTGTAGTGCGCTTCGTCGTAGACTTCCGAGGTGGTGTCGTTGCTGATGGCCAGTTTGAAGTGTAGTGCTGTTTATTTCCAGTTAGCTTCCTTTCCTCTCCGAAAACATCAATCCGCGGAGGAAAAAGGGGCGGGGAGGGGGATGTGTGTGCGGCGAGTGTTTGCTAGGGTTAGACTTACTCCCGTTCCTCCCGGTCTGCAGACAATCAAACACGTCCTCCCCGCCCACGTTCTTGACGCCCCTCACTATCAGCCCGGTAAGGTCGCCGTACAGGTCCTCCTTCATCTGCATTACCGTCGCGGCGTGGATGCCCTCCCCGTTGCTCTTACCGAACCCGCTCTTGACCGCGCTGCTTGGCGCGACCGTAGCGGCCTTGGCCGCCTCGCTGCCCCGCGCGGCGGCCAGCTTGACGGAGAGGTTCTTGTTCTCCGCCTTGGCCTCCGCCAGGGCGGTCGTCAGCTCCGCGACCGTCTTCTGCAGGCCGCCAACATGTGCCTCGCTCAGGTCGAGCTGGGACTTGTGCCTGGCCCCTTCGCGGGCGAGCTCCCTCTGCGCGGCGAGCTCGGATTTGAGGGAGTCGATCAGGGCCGCTGCGGCGGCGGCCCGCTCGTCGGTCTGCTTGCGCAGGCGGTCGAAGTTGATCTCGGCGTCGCGGGCGGCGATGTCGCGGAGGTCGCGGTAGCGGGCCTCGAGGGCGGCGTGGGACTTTGTGAGCTCGCCTAGGCGCCGGCGGAGGGCGACGGGGTCGTCGGATGTGGTGGGGAGGGAGGAGGTGGAGGATAGGGGCCGACTGCGGGACGCGCTTGGGGGGAGTGCGAGGGGGCGGGAGGCGGCACGTTGGATGCTTGTTGGCGGGGGGCGGGCTGGGGAGGTGGGGCTCGGGAGGTCTTCGAGGCCGGAGGGGTCGAGGGTGAGGTCTAGGTCCATTGCTGTTGCATCCTGGTATTCGGGCTCCCGTTGTTGCGTCTCTGGGATCTCAACCTCGGCGCGGCCGGCCGGCTTGCGGCCTCTTCTTGCTGGTGGTGGTTTGAGCGCCTGCTCTTGCTGTGTCTCTGGGATCTCCTTCTCTTCTACGGCTGTCTTCTTAGGACGACCGCGACCCCCTTTTGGTTTTGTGGGCGGCGGTGTCGCGATGATGGACTCCTCTATCATCTGAACATCTTTAGTCACCGCAGGTTTGCGCCCTTTCGTCGCCTTCGGCTGTGGATTTGTTGACTTCTCCGCCAGTGCTGCGCGACCCTCGTCCGAGGTCTCGATTGCTGCTGCAAGTCTGCCGCTCGTGCGCCGGCTTGACGTGGTCTTTTTAGGTGCCGGCTTGGTCACCTTGTTCGCGGCCGGTGCTGTCTTGGTCGCCTTCGTCACTGCTTCTCCGCTCGCAGCCTTCTTTGCCGCTGGCATTTTGGTGCTGGAGACCTTCGCTGTTGTGGGCTTGGTGGTTGCTGTCCTGATTCCCAGCTGTGATGCGAATTCGTCGTCGCTGTCAGAGTTGAACAGCTCCAGGAGGTTGGACTGTGTCTTTGGCATCGAATTGGCAGACCTTCGTCAACAACTTAATTCTTGCAGTGACTAAGCTAGGACGCCTATGCTGGCTTGTGCAGTTTGTGGGTATCGACAATTGAAGCTGCGGTTGATGGTAGTGAGGGGGAATAAACCAAATTCCCGTTTAGGGAGCGAAGTAAACAAACGAATGCGACGCGGAATTCGCGACAACTTGGTTAGTCAGCTGAGCTTGGGCGATTATTCGTTGGGGACTCGCTATGGTACTTGCACATGGCATGAAACTACCACGCATCACCAGCGGTTTTCGAGACAATAGAGTGCCAGATCCGTGGCCATCCATCCATGCCCAGAATTTGATATGGATATACTCTTCAGGTCGGCTTTTAACTATAGGCTTGATGCGGATCTCATCAGTGATTCTAGAGCGACAGAGTGCCAAATCTGGATGGAAAGTACTTGGGTACCTGCGTGCGTAATGGTTCCGCCACCTGCTGGGGCGCTATTGGCTCCCGAGGCAGCGGCCTTGGCACGTCAAAGGTGCCCGGGCGGCGTTCTTTCGCATCTTCCATCGGAAAGCACATGCAACCGATAAAAGACCAGCTGCTTATCCGCCAACGTTGAGCAAGGCGTGACAACATTTCGCAAGTCTGCGTTTTGAAGGAGGTTTTATTGACCCCGCATAACGGTCACCATCATGGTCGAACGAAAGCGCGTGTTCGATTATGCCATGGACCTCGTCATGCTGGCCAGCGTGGTAAGATCGATGCCCCTAGCACACTTTGGTTCCTGCGCCTTGGTACCGTGAACTGACGTTGTGTAGGCCGCAACGACATACGTCCTGGTCAGGAACTATATCACCCCCTACATCAGCACTCTCGTCGATCCAGACCGCGAGAAGCATGAACAAGCGAGGATAAAAGCCAAGGCCAACCTGCAACGGTTGCGGCGGTCCAAGACCAGCGAGATCACGGCAGGCGACAACAGCGATAGCTCGCGGCAAGGGCCACGAGTCGAGGAGCTGGTGCTAAACGAGTACGAGAATATGGTCGCCCTGGAAGTGGTCGCACCGGAGGACATACCCGTGGGCTTTGACGCAATAGGCGGACTGGAAGACATCATCGAGGAGCTGAAGGAGTCCATAATCTACCCGCTTACGATGCCGCACCTCTACTCCCACGGCGGACCACTACTATCCGCGCCGTCTGGCGTGCTTCTCTATGGGCCGCCGGGATGCGGAAAGACCATGCTGGCGAAGGCTGTTGCCCACGAGAGCGGCGCCTCCTTCATCAACCTCCACATCTCTACATTGACGGAGAAGTGGTATGGAGATTCCAACAAGCTTGTTCGTGCAGTATTCTCGCTGGCGCAGAAGCTGCAACCTGCAATCATCTTCATCGACGAGATCGACGCTGTCTTGGGCACGCGGAGGAGTGGCGAGCACGAGGCAAGCGGGATGGTGAAGGCCGAGTAGGTTCCAACCTAAGACTCGTCTGCGTCAAACACAGTGCTGACTCACCTACGTAGATTCATGACCCTCTGGGACGGTCTCACATCGACCAGCGCATCCGGTCAACCAGCCAGGATTGTGGTGCTCGGCGCCACCAACAGGATCAACGACATCGACGAGGCCATTCTTAGGAGAATGCCAAAGAAATTTGCCGTACCGCTGCCGGACAAGGAGCAGCGCAGAAGGATACTTCAGCTCGTCCTCGGCGACACCAAGACAGACCCAGAGCACTTCGACATGGACTACGTTGCAAAGGTCACGGCCGGCATGTCCGGAAGCGATATCAAAGAGGCATGTCGGGACGCAGCGATGATCCCGATGCGAGAGTATATCCGGGAACACCGGGCATCTGGCGCCCCCATGGCCAAGGTCGACCCGTCGCGCGTTCGTGGGCTGCGGACAGAGGACTTCTTCGGCCGCAAGGGCGGCAATCAGTCGCTGGCGCACGATATAAGGAAGTCCCAGGCTGCAGCAAAACCGAGGCCGAAGTCGTCGAGTAGCGGCTATGAGACTGTTGAGGAGGAGGAGCTGGCTGAGGTGGTGGACTAGACTTGTCGCTTGTGTTCACACAACTGTACACATATGTCCCAACTTGTGGTATACATGGTCAGGATGAGATATCAAGAGGGACTGGGGTTATAGAAAGGGCACCATCGTTGCTAGGTATGGGCTAAGTCGCCTCCATTAGATGTGTTTGACTCATGAGAGCAGAGCTACCACTCTTCATGTCTGCTGACTCAGTGCAATCACCGCATTCTCAACGGGCTCTCGACACGTTGGTGCGTTTTATGCGCCAGGCCAACACAGCCAACAATGGTCGAAGCGTCGCTACGCTACAGCGGATTGTCTCTTGGATCGCTATTCCTCTAACCCCGCCTCCTACTGCCGCGCCAACACCTCCTTCGCGCCTGTGCGCTCGAGTCGCGCCGCATCCCACATAACGTACCCCCAGCAGCGGATGACGTCTTGCACGTAGTATCCGTACAGGTTGCTGTAGGTCCCCCGCCACATCAGCGTCCAAGCCAGCGGCGGACGCAGTCCGTTCGCCTCGGGCTCGCCGTCCCCCTTGAAGGGCAGCGGGTCGCGCCGCTGCCGCTTCTGGTCCCGATCCGACAGCCGCTCCTGGCGCCGCTGGAACTGCGCTACCTCCCCCAGCGCCTCGTCCTCGAGAAAGCTGCCTGCCGGCCACGAAATGTGCTGCTGCATTGGCTAGACGAGGTGTGTGTGGTCCCTGATCTTGAAGAGGATAGTGGGCAGCAGCTCGAGACCACGGGAGATTGTTCCCTTCAGGAGACTCTCCCTGACCCTTGTTTGCCTCATTGAGGTGTGTTTAGTTGCATTCAAACGGCAGAGTGATACTGCTGATGCATCATGACGAGAGAAGGGAGGGCAAAACTGACAGCTATTATCCAGATCAAACGTCCCTTCCGGAGTGGGCGGCCGCTGGCCCTCAAATTTGGGCTTTCCTTCGTGCACATCCCAGCGTATGTCGCGGAAGATCTGGTCGTACTTCTCCTTGGCGAAGGTGTAGATGCAGGCGATCTCCTCGACCTCCCAAGGCTTGAATATGCAGATGAAGATCTTCAGGATGTCGACAGACTGGAAGCCCAACCTCGGTTGGGAGGGTCTCGTGGCGGCCTTTGCCAAAGAGATTGCAACATAGCTAAAAGCGATACAAGGCGCGCATCAGCCGCGTCTCCTCCGTATTGCTGAGGAGCTCGTGACTCTGCGGGCCTTCGGTCTCACTGGCGAGATTGGCCAGTGCCCGGCCGGTGTAATGCTGTGCAAGGGGCTTGACGATAGGGGGGGGGGGGGGGGGGGGGAAGAAGGCGACCATTCCCACAGCCTCATCCTCGGCGAGCCTCTTCATAAGGATCGAATATTTGGTCGACGAGCGTCGATCCTGATACGATTTAAGAAATTCAGTGACCTTTTCACGGGTGCACGTGTCTGAAATATTGGTCAGGCCGGACTGATAGACGGTATCAGCGTCGATGGCGACGCTACGTAACGTCGTCTCCAAACATTTACAGAGTAGAAACCTGCGATCCAGCAGATACTGCTTGTGGAAGACGGGAGACGCGTGGACCAAGGCGCTTAGGTCTTCAAGTTCCAGTATAGACAGGAGCTGACGCCGAACTTCAGGGGGGCAGTCTTCCAGCGGCGCATTCAGCTGGGAACTGTCGCAGACCAGCTCTGCTTGTGAGCCTTCTAACACTGGCACTGACACCGAGCTTCTGGGGACGGCCAAAGCCTGGGACGCCTGATAACGCTTTCGCAGAACGCGGTCCATCATTGTATTGTAACGATCCAAGGGATACCTACTGCACCTAGCAAGGCCGAAGACAGGTGTGTCTGTTGCAATAGAGTTAGGTGCGTAAGAACCATAGTCTCTGGTATACAGGCCTGACGTTGGAAGTACGGTGCCCCGGTCGCTGCATTTCATCCATCATAGATACATGATACCTCAGGCCCTCTATCGTCCGTGGTCGCTTGATTGCCGATGTGACTTTTTATTAGCCGGCTTCGTACTGTACCTTGCGGTTCCAAACAGCGCTCACCGACATCCATTTGCTGCCGAACAGCCTCTGAGCACGTCATTTTCCAGCCCACAAGGTCATCGCCTCCGGGCCCGCAATTGATATGCCGGTACTTCCAGATCAGCGGGTGGCACACCAACAGCCAAGGTAACCCCGCAACCTCCGTCTTTCGGAATGGTTCGGTACGTACTTTGGATGACTGGCCAAGCATCCAATATCAGCCACTGACAAAGCTTCGATTGAACTTCTCCCCATCTACACCGTCTCATTATCCGTTCTGTCAACTTCCCTTCAGTTGGGATCAATTGGGTTTGTCATTTCTGGAGTCCCGACGAGCGCAGCATCTACTGAAGACTCTCTGTGAGAGGCGACATTCGATAACCCCTCCAATTCTTCTTCAGGGACATCCCACTTTACGCCCCATCCCGAGAAGTGCATTGAGCTGCTGGCAAACAGGTGGTGTTACCTCACATCCAGACACCATGTCCTCGCCAAACGAACCCCCGACGCCCAACGGGCTCAACAACAAGCTTGTCTCCAAGCTCCAACAGCCGCGCGTCGACCTGGACGGCCACGACCTCCCTCCCTCCCCAGCACCCTCGTCCCCGAGCGCGGGCCGCCGACGCTACGCTCTGGCCACCGAGCTCGTCTACACCGAGACGAAGGACCAATATGGCGCCTCGAGCATCCCAATCTACCAGTCGGCCACATTCAAGCAGTCGTCAGCACATGGCGGCCAGCAAGAATACGACTACACCCGGTCCGGCAACCCGACCCGCACCCACCTCGAGCGCCACCTCGCAAAGATCATGTCCGCCTCGCGCGTCCTAGCTGTCGGCTCCGGCATGGGTGCCCTCGACGTAATCACCCGTCTCCTCCGTCCGGGCGACGAGGTTATCACGGGCGACGACCTATACGGCGGCACCAACCGCCTCCTCACCTACCTCTCCTCGAACCAAGGCGTCATAGTCAAGCACGTCGACACCACCGACCCTGCCCGGGTAGCCGAAGTCATCTCCCCAAAGACCGCCATGGTTCTGCTCGAGACACCCACCAACCCGCTGATCAAGATCGTCGACATCCCCACCATCGCGCGGGCGTCGCACGAGGCCAACCCCAATGCCCTGGTGATCGTGGACAACACCATGCTCTCGCCGATGCTCTGCAACCCGCTCGACCTGGGGGCCGACATCGTCTACGAGTCCGGCACCAAATATCTCTCGGGCCACCACGACATCATGGCGGGCGTGATAGGGTGCAACGACAACAGCCTCGCCGACAAGATGTACTTCGTCATCAACTCGACGGGCTGCGGCCTGTCACCCAACGACTCCTTCCTCCTGCTCAGAGGCGTCAAGACCCTCGCCATCCGCATGGAGAAGCAGCAGGCCAACGCCATGCGGATCGCAGAGTTCCTCGAGTCCCACGGGTTCAAGGTCCGCTATCCGGGGCTCAAGTCGCATCCGCAGTACGAGCTGCACCACTCCATGGCCAGGGGCGCCGGCGCGGTGCTGAGCTTCGAGACCGGGGACGTGGCGCTCAGCGAGAGGATCGTCGAGGCTGCGAGGCTGTGGGGGATCAGCGTCAGCTTCGGGTGTGTCAACAGTCTCATCAGCATGCCGTGCCGGATGAGCCACGCGAGTATCGATGCCAAGACCAGGGCGGAGAGGCAGATGCCCGAGGATATCATCCGGCTCTGCGTGGGGATTGAGGATGTGGAGGATTTGATTGATGATCTGTCCAGGGCTGTGAGTTCTCTCGTTTCCACTGAACATGTTAAGCGGTGCTGACAATCTTGCAGTTGGTACAAGCAGGCGCTGTTACGTTGACGATTGACGGGTTCCATGCTAACGGTGTGGAGGAGGCCACGGCATGAGGGGGTGGACCTGGAACGCGTGTGTGTATATATCAATGACTACGGCGTTTACTGGTGTTTGGGTTGGGCGGCGAAGGCCTGTTTTCGTATTCGACGTTTCAAAGAGAAGCGGGCAGGCACTTCTGAAAAAAAGGCGGAAAAGATAGAAATGGTCATCTTGGAGGCTTTCAGTTGGTATCAATAGATCTGTTCGGTGCTCGCTTTTCCTTGACTGGTCTTCTTCGAAATCCGGCCCTTCATGTGCAAATAGGTATCATGCTAGCTTTCGCACACGGTGTAAGCATGCGACCTGTTCTGAACCTCCCTGGCTGCAATGTGTCACAAGAGGTTCCCACGGTCTCACGGTGAGCCCACGAATAGGAGACCCAAGCATATCCTTGCTCTGCCTGCCTGTAACATAACCCCAACCCTGTGGATTTTGGGGACAGGACCCTTGCGGCTCGGGCCCACCTTCCACGACATCCGACGCTGAGCGACCTCCTTGAACAAACAACCCGACCGCCAACATTGCGGCTCCAGCCAGCCAACAGCCAAGATGTTGTCCTTTATTCTAATACAGAACCGGCAGTATGTTTCTACAACATCCCCGCAGTTGTACCCCGTCGCCGAAGTCAACTGACAATATGCGAAAATAGAGGCAAGACCAGGCTGGCAAAGTGGTACGTCCCGTACAGCGACGACGAGAAGATCAAGCTCAAGGGCGAGGTAACCAGCTCCTTCCCTTCCTTCTTTTCCCCCCTACCCTCTCCTCCGCTTCCCCACGCTAACGGTTCTCCTCCCAGGTCCACCGCCTCGTCGCGCCCCGGGACCAAAAGTACCAGTCCAACTTCGTCGAGTTCCGCAACCACAAGGTCGTCTACCGGCGGTACGCGGGGCTCTTCTTCTGCGCGTGCGTCGACACCAACGACAACGAGCTCGCGTACCTCGAGGCGATCCACTTCTTCGTCGAGGTGCTCGACGCCTTCTTCGGGAACGTGTGCGAGCTAGACCTCGTCTTCAACTTCTACAAGGTGTACGCGATCCTCGACGAGGTGTTCCTCGCCGGCGAGATCGAGGAGACGAGCAAGCAGGTCGTGCTGACGAGGTTGGAGCACTTGGATAAGTTGGAGTAAAGTAGGGCTGCTTGCCGCCGCCTCACCCGGAGGGATTATATGGGGTGGGTTAGGGGGTTGAGTGGAGGAAGGGGTTAGGGGGCGAGGGTGGCTGTGAGTGAGTGCCCCTGGATGGGAATACAAGAGGGCCGATACCTGGGTCTGGAGGGTCTGGAAAGGAGTCCGGGGTTGGGCGTTCTGTTGGGTGAAGCTTATGTTCCACATGCCCTTTGACTTGATGTTTTCTCACGAGAACGCATGTTTTTTTTCAAATTCATTGCTGGGTGTTCTGCATCAACGCTGACTAGGGGTACATCTTTGGAAACAAGAGGGCGCAGTGGTACTCCTTCAGCCTCATGGTCTGCTAATGTTTCATTTCCTTTGGTCGTACGTACCCTAGTTCTTCTCGTCCTTCTCATCCATCACTCGGTGCTTCTTGTCCTGCTTATCCTTCTCATCCTTATCGCCCTTGGCATCCTTCTTATCCTTGACATCCTCCTCCTCCCTGATCCTCTCGATCGGCATCGACGGCAACGGATGGCGGCCATTGGGAAGCGGCTCCAGAAGGTGAGGCAGCGGCTGGCGCGGAGCCGCGATGGCTTCCTCTATGATCCGGTTTAGGCCCTCGCGGGGGGTGTCAAGAGAGCCGGGCTCGTAGCCAGCCGGCCCCAGATACGCATTGCTTCCCCGGTCTATGATGAGGCCGCTGTCGAGTTTGTGCAGCCCTGTGAAGCGCTGGCTGGGCGGATTGGTGGCAATCTTGACTGAGAGCGGTGCACCTGTGGGATTGGGTGATGGCCGAACCTTGGATATGGCTGCAAGGATTGTAGACAGGCTCGGGGCGCCGGCGACGGCGCTCTGCCCGCCGGGTACATGATGCGCTGAGGGGTCGGTGGGATTGTTGTGCGCCGACAGGAGATCGTTCTGACGTGCAAAGAAGTTGGCGACGGCATCATCGACTTGCGAGACTCCGTTGAGCTTGGCCAGCGACTCAGCAATAGTGGTCTCCGCGGAGGCACCGTGCTGTACGGGCTTCGTAGGCGGAGTCGAAGGGATGGGTGCCATATCGCCTGCCTTACGCTTCCGGCCTTTGCTCTCGTTGGCGAGGCTCTCTTCAAGATTGTGACCCTTGGTTGGGGCGCCGATGCCCTTAGGAGGGGTGTTTTCGTCGGTGACGATCCGAGAATGCTGGGTCATTTTGCCGGATGGTGCCATTGAATACAGATGAACTCTTTGGCAGGTGGTTGTTGATATTGTCTATGGTTGAGAGGGTCACAGCGTTGAATTTTGACTATCAGGCTCTTAATGTTTGTGGAGTGTTGTCCTGTTCTTCACCTTCCGTTCACCTTTGAATGACTTCGGGGAGCTATATAGGTTGGTGCACACACTGCTATCTCAGACGTGACTGGTTGGCCTTGTGGAATCCGGCAGGCGACGAGTCACCTTACAGGATGGATGGAATTGGACAAGGACCGTCGAACATCCCACCTCTGACAGCTCTACAATCTGATTCTCCGGAGTTGGTGTATGGTCTTGAAGTGACCATCACTCACGCTAGCAGTCAATACACAAGCATTACACAAAAGCCTGGGTAGTGGTAGAAGGCACGAGAGAGCTATAGCAGTCCATTTACTACTACTCCTAACACACGAGAGCCCGTCTGAAACAAGCACTTCGAAGTGGTATCAATGTTAATGATGATCCGGCTAGGAAGCAGGCGCTTTCGTGACTGGCCTGCAGACTAAGGTTTCCTGTCCTTCCCTCTGATTACGGCGCTGCCAGCCCGAAGAAAGAGTGCCAGTAATATGTCACGTCCGTCCTTGGGGCATATGCCAAGCTCTCTCCGGCTGGATGTGCCTCTGATAGGGGAGGTTCCATCAAAAACATTCTACATACCCTCCAGAAAAGAATCTGTTTGCTTGCCTGGAGCAAGCATTGCGAGGTCGCCTGTTTGTTGCACATTGCCAAATACACATAGAAGAATGCATAGGTGTCGATGAGCCAAGAGTATGAAATGCAACTCGCCTCTCAGGCATCTCATGAAGACACGCGAAGGCAGATAGATGCCCCTTATCGTCACCTCTTGAGCGCTGCAAACCTCTTGGACAGCTCATCAAAGTCCGGCACTCCATCGGCTATGCTCCCCTTGGTTTCTGCGGGCTTCTTGGCTAGCCCTGCGTTGACCATCTTTTGGCTCGGTTTCAGCTCCTTCGCATTCAGGGTAACCTTTGGGTGGATGTTGTCAGTTGACGGGCTGGGTGGATTGACATGGAGTGGGCTCGCGGGCCCAAAAGCCTTGGGAGGTGTGGCCTTGCTCAGCTCCTCTCCCACCTCACCTGCTTTGCCCTCCGTAGCGAGAGGTGCCTCTAGGTTCTTCTGGGCCTGGCCACCGGTAGGGTTGTCTTCGTCGTCGTCGTCGCCGTCCATGAAATCTGGCGGTTCACCAAGGTCCTCCTTGGCCCTCCTCGGCCAGTTCACACCGTACGCCTTTGCGATCTCCTCCAGGTAACCTTGAACCAGTTCCGGCTTTGGTGGAGATACGCTGAGCTTCTTCACCACCTTTTCCGAGACCTTGCCGTCGGAATTCTCCATGGCCGCCAGAACGAACTCCTTGCCAAACTTGTCCGCCAGCAGGATCCGGACTTGGTTGAGCTCCTTGATCTCCGTCTTGGGGGCGGCGTATATGATGCTCTTGACTGCCTCCTCCAAGCCAGGGTCGCACGTCGGCGAGTCCAGGAGGCCGGCTCTCGCGAGCAACAGCTCACAGTAGAGTTCGAGAATCTCGTGCAGCTCAGTGGCGATGTCGGAGCGGATGATGTTCTCTACCCGTATCCTCGCTGATTCCTCCTTCCCGGCCTCGAGCAGCTGCGCCATGCCTCGGCGCTGGTTCTTTGCGAGAGCCTCATCTCGCTTCTGGACCATGCGCAACCTAGCAATGGCCAGCTTGAGTTGAACCTTGATCTTTGCCTATCGGGGATGATGGTTAGTATGAAATACCGAGGTGCGGCCAAGGGACACACGAATATACACACGGCAAGAGCGGGCTGTGGAGGCATCTTGGGGAGCTGTGTCCGCCGTAAAACGTATGCGGTACGAAGTGAGGCACCCAGTCAGTCTCAGTTGGTGCGGTGAGCTATTTCAACAAGGATAATCAACAATCCATAGATATTAGGGAGCAATATTCGTCCTCATGTGTTAAGAGAGCTTGTTTCAAGGGGTCAAAGTTGCAATAAGGTACCTTAGGTAGTTCGCGCTGCGAGGCTGTCACGCAGATTCACCCCGCATCTTCCGGAGCTCCTTCCTTGGGCTTGACTTGCAAGGGTGCAAGGGCAGGGGGGTGGACGCACGTGCCAGCGTGATTCTTGGTTCGTCCTTTATCGCGTATGACGTTGCGAGGCAGGGTAAAACGCGTCTCCCAGCCAAACAGACGAACACGTCCAAATTCAGTTACACCGGCTTCCGATTTCTGAGATCAATCGACCACCTCCCAATACCTTAGTTTGCACCCTCAACCGGGCTGAAGTCACTACGTATCAATTGCTAGTAGGCACGGCGGCGCATGACTTGACCGGCCTGCGAATACACTCGAGCCATGGCCGCTTCGTTCAAGGCCGAGCCAGACGGCCTGGACCGTCCCCTCATGGAGTCCATCCCGAGCTTTGCGTCAACAGGCCCACAAGTCAAGCCTGAATCCGAGCACGAGTCCGCAGTCCCAGCTCCGCCCGAATTTGCGGGCCTGCCTGGCCAGTGCAAGACCCAGACCGATGATGCACCGAAAGCACTAGCGGTTCGGACTAGCTATCTGCAGCAGGTGATCGCCCTGACGGACATCAAGCTGCTGGAGAAGGGCGTGACCACGGGCTTCAAGCTTCTCAGTGACCTCAAGGAGACTCTCGAGGCCTTCGTATCCGCCGAGGGCTCCGAGGCTACACGATGGATCAAGGCCATCGACGAACTCTGTGCTCGACCCAGGCAGGGACGCACCATTGTCGGCGTTGTCGGCAACACAGGAGCCGGCAAGAGCTCCGTTATCAATGCGTTGCTTGACGAAGAGCGTCTTCTGCCGACCAATGGCATGCGCGCCTGCACCGCCTCTGCGACCGAAGTCTCGTACAATGACTCTGACGACCCGGCTAAGCTGTACAGGGCAGAGATAGAGTTCATCACTTACGATGACTGGCTGAGGGAGCTGCGGGCGCTGTACGATGATCTCATTGAAAGCTCCGGGAAGATGTCGCGGGAGAGCTCCAGCGCCGATACAGATGCCGGGCGAGCTTACGCAAAGATCAAGGCCGTCTACCCCAAGCTCACCAAAGAGATGATCGAGCAGACCAATCCCGAGGCCCTCGCGAATGACAGCGCTGTCCGCCACGTCCTTGGTTCTCTCAAGAAATTCCAAGCCTCGGCGGCTTCCACAATGTACCGGCAACTACAGCACTATGTGGACAGCAAGGAGAAGAACGACGCTGCCGGTCAAACCATGGAATACTGGCCCCTGATCAAAGTAGTCCGTATCTACACAAAAGCCGCCGCCTTGTCGACCGGCGCGGTTATTGTCGATCTTGTAAGTCGTTTGACTCGCACCTCGTCGCTATCTTTCGCCGAACTGACGCCATTACACAGCCTGGAGTTCAAGACTCCAACGCGGCAAGAGCTGCCGTTGCCGCCAATTACATGAAGCAATGCAGTGGCCTATGGATCGTGGCGCCCATCACTCGAGCTGTAGACGACAAAACCGCAAAGAAGCTTCTCGGCGACCAATTCAAGCGCCAACTCAAGTATGACGGCACCTACTCTTCGGTCACATTCATCTGCTCTAAAACGGACGACATTTCCATCACCGAAGCCGTCGATGGTCTCGGCCTCGATGAACAGCTCGGAGACGACTGGGCCGAGATCGACAGTATTAAGGACACTATCATACAGTTCACCGAGCGTATCAAGAGCCTCAAGGACCAGAAGGCGGCTATCAGCGAAATGCTCGCCGAAGTCGAGGACGAAGAAGAGGTGTGGGAGGACTTGGAGAGGAAGCTCGACGACGGCCGTACCGTGTACGCCCCGGGGCCAGATGGCGGCAAAAAGAGGAAGCGGAAGGCTAAACCGTCTGGAAGTCGGAAGAACCGCCTTTCGATCGACACTGACAGTGAAAGCGAAGACGACGATTCAGTCATGTCTGGTTCCGATTCTGCTTCCGGTAGCGACAAGGAGAACGGAGACCCCGGCAAGAGGAACCGCGTCCCGCTGACCGGCGATGAGATCGATGAGAAGTTGAGCACTATCAAAGCTCAAAAGAAGGCACTTCGCCAGAACCGCAAGGAGGTCGACGCTAAGATCGGAGAACTCCGCAAGGAGATCAAGGAGATGAATGCCGAGAAGGAGAGTATCGAGGCGAAGATCAAGTCCATGTGCATCAAAGGCAGGAATTCCTACAGCCGCGCAGCCATCAAACAGGACTTCGCCAGCGGTATCAAGGAGTAAGTACTCTGTAACTCAACCTCTTCACCTTCGGGTGATATGACTAACCGCTTTCAGTCTCGACGAGGAGACGGCCATGCAGTTGGACGAGGCCAACTTCGATCCCGGACAGGATCTCCGCGACTATGGCAAAGTGGCAGAGTCTCTCCCCGTCTTCTGTGTGAGCAGCCGCGCTTATCAACAGCTGCGAGGCCGGTTGAAGAAGGACAACTTCAGCAACCATGGTTTCATGTCTGTCGAGGACACAGAGGTCCCTCTGCTCCAGGCGCATGCCATGAAGATGACCGAGGCGGGCCGGGCACTCAACAGCCGTATGCTTCTCAATGACATAAGCCAGTTACTGAACTCGATGAAGTTGTGGGCCGACAATGATGGCGCATCTCAGTTCACCGATGCTGATAAGCAAGGCGAACAAGCTCGTCTGACAGAGCATCTAGCCCTGCTGGACAGGTACCTGCAGCAGTGTGTCAACGACTGCGTCAACTCGTTGAGGGAAGAGCTAGCCGACAACATCTTCGACGCCTTTGGCCGAACTATTCCCCTAGCCCAGGCTGCGGCGATCCCCACGGCCACAAGCTGGGGAACTGAAATGCGCTGGGCTACCTACAAGGCGACTGTTAGACGGGGAGGTGTCTATTCGGGCGCGGCAGGACCTCACGATTTCCAACAGGAGCTTTGGGCACCTATTGCAGCGCACCTGGCCGGCCCGTGGGAGCGGGCTTTCCAACGTCGACTACCCCGCGTGCTGGATGCATTTGTCGTCAAGGCGATCAACATGTTGGATAACTTCCACAAAGACGCCGTCTCCTATGCCCGCGAGCACTTCATCAACCTATCCGGCCTCAGTATGCTGGATCAGCAGCTGTCGACGTATAAGCGCCAACTCGGGGGAGTTCCCGCTATAGTGGGCGCTATCATCCAAGAGATTCAGCGCGACGCGAATCGATCTTTCGAACCTGTTATTGGAGAGGTCATGCAACCAGCGTACACGCGCTGTACCAACGAGTCAGGTGAGCTCTGGCACCACTTCAGTATCTCCTCTAGACACTAGGCTCGACATAGGCTTAAATGTTCTAACGTGGTTGTGGCAGGTCCTGGATCTTTCATGCGAATGAAGGGCCACATGCACGATCACGTCGACCAAGCTCTCCATACCATGTTCAACCAGGCCACGGACACCGTCCGCGACCAGCTTAAGGCCATGTGCGACAAGATCTGCGAGGAGCTGTGGAAGCAGGTTCTCGAGGGTATCTTCAAGAACCTGTCGACCGACTACCTGGCTATCCTGGGCACCGACAGCACCAAGGAGGCGTCTGGCATCACGCGTGCTGAGCGCATGATGCGCGGCGAGATGTCCATGATGCTGGCCCGCGACGCCGACGCCGTCTTCAAGGACTGTCTTCCTACCGCGGAGGAGGGTCCTGCGCCCGACGAGAAAGAGGATATGTCCTGCGAGCTCTCTAAGGAGGAGCCTTCCGATAACTCATTCACTACCGAGCGGGACGGAGAGGAGCCTGATATCGCGTCGCGGGCACGTGTCGGGTCTCTTGACCTTGGTCTCTCGGACGCTCCTTTCCGGGATGGGAGCATTTGAAAGTGATCATGAGAAGTACTCCGCGATCTCTTCAAGAGGCGGATCTCTTTCAAGCAGTGGCTCGCGCGAGGTGGACCAAGAAGATCAGCACCTCTTCTCCGGCCTTTGCGTCGCTCAGGCGGCGTGATCCACGGGTAGCGGTGAACAAAGTTGACATGGATCGGATGTATGAGTTGCTTGCTGTGTGTTTGAGTATTTGCTGGCGTGTGGTATTTTCTTCCTTCGGACATTTGCTGGAGAAGGTATGCGGTCGGGTCGACGGTTGAACGACGGTATGAAGCGTTCGATCGTGGGCTTGTGTGACGCTGGGGCGTTTCTTTCGCGGGCGTTCTTCAGGTAATACCCCTTCATGCTGTATGTGGATGATCGCGGGAAGAGGTTACGTGGTTATGTTCGGCGCTGTATTAACAGGCGACTTTGCTGCTGGGAAGTGCCTGGTGGCCGGATATCTGGTAGATACCAAATTGCGTGAGCTGGATGTAATTTATTGTCGAGGGCCATGATGATGGTCTGCATTCGTAACTGATTAGCGTGACGATGAACGTCGTGGTCTTGCTCTGTGAATGCCCCTTTTCGATAGGGAATATCTCTGTCCACATCCCGTAGTCGACCTCGATAGAGTGGCATGGAACAGTGATCAACGCACGAGGCAAAGCAATCTCACTTAGTTGGACATGATGGCTTTATAGACTGTCTGATGCTAGAAGTCTGACAGGTATTCACCGCTGATGTCCCCCTTCACGAACATAGCCACGATCAAGAGACTTCATCAACGTCAAACACAGCCGTCTCTCCCAAACCTGCTTTAGCCACAAAGACCAAGATCCCGTCGACACGGCTTCCCAGCAATAAGCCCGCGACGACGGCGTTCTTCCAACGAGGCTGGTGATGCAATGAGGCTCAGCTCAATTCTTCCGTCCCCTATTCCACTTTAGGCGCAAGGCTGGCGATGTTTTGGATTTCTACAGCCGAAAAGGGGGAAAGCATCATGGCAGTAGGCTTAGGCTGAGATTAAAGGACTCCTCTGCGAGCTGGACTTGCTCACCATGATCGTTGAGGCAGAGTTACTGATTGTCTGCTCGAGGCTGTCCTACCAAAACCAAAAGGAATATTGTTTACCATCATCCACATACAACCCAAACCACGACTTCCGATACACCGCCATTAGACGATGAAAGCATCTGGTATTCCATCCTCAACCTCCCTTCCACATCCACGGTTGAGATAAAGCTACACCACAATCCTCAAACCGGAAGTCTTCTCGAGGCCGCAGATTTGGCACGAGCTGCATAGAACGAATGAAGTGCAGCAACCCAGCAGCACGGCACGGATGACCCCGGAAGCAGAGCCAGCCCGTCGTGCACGCCCTGCGAACCCGACGGATGCATGGAAGCCCACATTCCCCATCCCATCCTGCCGCCCTTCTGATCGTTACCCGTCCGAACTTCAGACGACAGGGCGACGATTGGAATCGGTGGATCACGAGTGATTCCCCTCCAGCCCGTCCCCAGCGAACTGGCTTGGCAGCGGCGACGTCCGTCTTTTCCTCCTGCAGACATCTGTGCTCTCGATGGTATAGGTTAAGCATGGGGGGGAGTAGAGATACACAGAACGTGCATAGCTGCCAAGACTAGTGCTCTGAGGTAAGAGAGGTCTAGAAAGACCCCTGATACATGCCTGCATACGCCCCGAAGAAGGACTTGGGACGAGAAACAAAGTCACCCCATCTCCAGCCGCTTTTCTGCTGGGACCTACCATTCGCTGTCAGTTGTTTGAGGAACAATGTATGATGACGAAAAGGGAAGGAGGAAGAAGAGTGGTAGTATACCAATCGACGGTGCAGAGAACATCATACTCGGCACAAGTGTGTGTGAAGCAGCGCCAGTGGCGAGGAAGGGTAGGCATGACGAAGACCCCTCGTCCCTGCTCTCGCAGATTTGGGGACCGTTTGCCGGTGTTGCATGCTGCAGAAACGGGTTCGAAGGCTTCTGGAAGGTTGCACGACAGGAGACGGCAAGTCCTAAGGTAGAGGCGAACGAGCATTGACGGTTCTGAACGGCGACCTTAACGCCTACAAAAGGAGGCGGATCACTAGTTTGGGGAAGGGAACTTGCTGGCTGGCAACTAGTATTGGTCGGCAGCTTTGAATGCTACGGCAGGCAGCTGAGGGCTCGGGGAGGTTCGAGGTGTCGGTTGCCGAATAGAACGTCGACAGTTCTGGATCTGCTGCATCAGAAGCCACGTCAAAACGCGGGACGGGTCTGAGCATACCCGTCAGTTTGCAAACCCTCGACGCAACCAGAGCCTCGTCTCATTTTAGCAGCCGCCAATCCAAAACCAAGGCGAGGCCTAGAGACGAGGCTGATATAGGAGCCCCCCCCCCCACCCCCTTTTCAACCTTCCGACCCCTGTGGCGACTTGCCACGCTGGAATGACCACTTGCCAGAGAGACTGATTTTGTTATCAACTCGATGACTATAGCAAGTCGAAACACCGAGATGACAATTCTCGAGGAAACGAGAACTTGGGCAAAACAGTACCACCCGGCCCGAAACCGTGCGGAGTAAAAGTTGCGAGCGGACGGCACAGCCGATCAATGAGAGGGCAGGAATCCGACCTTCTTGCGTCGACTGTGCGCTGCAGAAATGATGTCCGCTACCTCCATTGATATCAACGACCGTAGGGTACGCGAACGCGGGTCGAGCGTCAAAGCGTCGACCTTCTAGGTCTAGTAACAGTTGTCCTCGAGCATCTCCATCTTTGGAGGGTTACATACAAAGTACTTTTGCGACTGAGGTCCATGATAATGACAGATGATGGACTCCGGGACACACCCGAAAAAGGCAAGCTTCTAGAAGGCCGCCTGAACGGCGCAGGGAAGTGATAAGATTGCGTTGTTCATGCGTTGGGATCGGAGGGTTAGCTGACTTGACATGTGTTGCGCCACGGACCACGGACGGGAAGAAGCAATGGGGACCCTTGACAGATTTCAGCCATGGATCATGACTGCTTTGTCGTGATCATGCAAGGGTTCAAAAATAAGAAGATTTCGCCATCGAACTCGAGACGAGCGGGAAAGACAGGCGAAGGAGAAGGATGGCCTACCCATGAGATTGGATGAACGACGGTTTGATCGCCGGCTATCAGGATGACGTTATTCGAACGCGGGGTGCACCCTGTCAAGCAGTTTTGCTCGTGGCTTTTGGTGGTCTTTGCGTGCCCTGTCTGGTGAGTTTGCGTGGCTGGAGGGCGGCTCTGGCCGTCAAAGATGTCTGCAGGGAGGGCTCCCCCAGACACTCGAAACATGGACTGTATCAGGGTCACGATAAGGAATGACGGTTCTAGCCTCCCCCGCTGGGCCAGCTGACCTTTCTCATCACTGCAAAGGACCCTAATTGTGTGTTCCTGTTAATGCCCGCTGAGTTATTGAAGGCCGTCCTATACTTCGGGGGCGCCGTGAGGCAGCTGTATTCTGCCAGTTGAGGAACGCACGATGTCCTTTGCCGGAGCAAAGAAGCCAAGCCCGGTGGGAGTTGGATCCATATCGACTGTGATTGAACGGAATAGCACTCGGTCGGACCAAGGATGAGCTTGCAGGCGATATGGAAGCGGACGGACCTGACTCTTCCGAATACCTACTTGCTGGTCACAAGCTCAGCTGAAAGAAGATAAGCTCGGCGCCGCTGCAAGCTGCGTCTGGACTGAACCAACGAAAAGAGTTTACGAGTTGCGGGGAGGTCCCTACACTGCTCCGCATTGTTTGGAGGTCCGTCGTGGGTTCAGGAGTGTTCTTGGCGTCTCCCACTGGCGTTCGCCTCAACCATGGTTCACGTCCTCACAAATACCACCCACCAGGCCCTTCCCCGCAAACACCCAGAAGGTCGTCCACTACACTGAGCTTAAGCTTCATGGAAGCCATGCAAATGCCGTTCCGACCTCGTAATGATGCCACCTTGGACGGAGCGTCGTCCCGTTTCGAGATTGCGCCGAACTGAACTTCCCAAGGGTCCTTGTAAGAGCCGTATGATTGCAAGGGACTTCACGTCAATGGATGGGCCACGGAGCGACGTACTGCCGATCTAGAGACGCCTCACGAGTCACCAGGAACTCCCAGCGCTGAGCTTTGCATGGTCCCCTGCGGTGAAGAACCATGGGAAGAACCGTTGTGTCGCGTTCCAAGACTTCCTTCTAGAAGCATGATTCCTTCTTAGCGTAGCAATCGGAGCCTCCGCTGCCTGAAGGATCTTGAGTATCCCTAGATTTGAGCATCGAAGGGGTGAGGTGAGTCTCAGATGTCCTTGTTTTAGTAGGACCCCAAAACCGCCCCTTTCCGAGTCACGAACTCCAGCAAGGTAATGGGGAGAAGCCGTCACAAAGGCGTAACTGCCGGCCCAGAGAGCGTTCTTTGCCAATCGGAGAGACATGCATTGGTGCACTCTCATTGTAAGCTCCTATGCCAGTTCGAGCGAGGATGAGCATACCGGCCCTCGTTTCTAGCTTCCCAAACTGTCCATCGCTGCGTTCGACAGAGGCCAGGCTCAGGATGAGCGACCTATGTATATTGGTCTCGATATTAAGACCAATCAAAAATTGCCCGTCACTTCCGATGATAGACTGTATGATGGGCGTTTTTGTGGCGCTTGTCGATAAGGCATAGGCGTCCAATCTTGGGCTTGCTGGTACGGCCGCCTTCATTAGAGCACAGTGTGTCCACTCGTCCTTCCTATGCTCGGGTTGAGCGTCCAGCTTGTTTCCGCATCAGGCAGTTGCGACAGGTGGCTAGTCCTCTCCAGCCACCGCATATACACACTGCAGGAGCTATTATATGGGCTATCCCTTCTCCCGACCTGATCGTCACGGGTCAGAAGCCGTTGAGACAAGGGGTCGAGCTATCCTGACGCTCCAGATCCAGCATCATGTGACGGCGCCGCAGCACATGGCAGCCAGCTGCCCGCTTCAGACCCATTGCGTTGGAGATAGATGAATATTGCTATTGCAGTTAATGTCAATATCGCGCGTCGTACGTGTCTGGGCAGCCACACAGACGTCTTCTGACCAGGTTTACGTCTGCTTGTACCTGCTTCAAAACTGCAGCTCAAGCAAGACGGCCCAACGTTGGAGACCTCATCTCACCCGTGGTGTGAACCTATCATGGTGCCTGCACCCCAGCATCCACCACGGAGGACCAACTCTGACAGCAGAGGCATGGCCCGACACAGATTCAATATGGCACTGTACAAGCAAGTGAGCGACAACCAAAACGCATCGGCTTTTCTGAAGGGGGATTACCAAGTTTTTTGTAGGGCTTCCAATTGGGCCCGCTCATGAGATATTCCTATGCTGACAGGTTTATGGCCGGGATGCTGGCAGACGTCTCGCCATCTATTCCCATGACCAGAGAAATGTACTGGATTTCTACACTCTCGGACACAATAACATGCCACTGGGCCAGACGCCGCACAACGGGTGGCTGGATCGTACGCTTGTGACTCGATTTGACCTTGATTGCTTCCTCGTACCGTCAAGACTGGAGGTGGAAAGACGGTCCCCTTCCCGCGTTGCACTCAGCAGGGCAATATATTGCACCGGACACTGGCGAGAAATGGAAAGCACGTTGGCACATGCCTGTGCAGTCTTCGCCACGAGAGTACCTTGGGCCCAGGCAGGGCCCTTTTAATATAAGATGCCAAATTGACGCCATGGGTTAGGGGCCAGTTGATGAACATGCCAGCTTTGACAGTCGCAATGGCGACTCTGCAGTGGCTGGCCTGCTTGTCCTGCATGCACTCCACGCCGAAAGCAGTAGGTTGCGTGGGGCATCGGGGACTTTCCGTCGGCATATGACGCGAAGGCCAGTCTAGTAGGACTCTAACGAGAAAGGCTGCGATCACACGGTCCCCTGCGCAAGCAGGGCTGGGTGTGACGGGTTTGTGTGGTGGGTCTCTCTTCAGCCTCTTGACAACACTTGAGTAGGCAGCACGGAAGAGGAACAGGTCCCGCCGTGTAACACAGGCGGGTCTCAGTCTAGATTGAAGAACGGGACGGGAGGGACACTCTCGTCTTGCTCTATCGCCTCCCAGTTTCCTGGAAAGGGTACGGGCGAGACGGGCGGCTTTCGTATCGATCCCGTGCCTCAACAAAGCCCCTGGTGACAGCACGGGAAGCACGACGATTGTTTGTTTCACGTTCGAGGGCGGAGGTTTCTGCCCCATCAGAGCGCGGCAGGATGAAACATGAAACATATGGCATACGCCCGAGGAAAAGACACTGGCCTCGACAAACCAAAGATTGAAGACGTCTAGCTCAAACGGTACATACCGATTAGTGCTAGGTGACATTGCGACCCAGAGTCGCAGTGAACCAGCGAGTAAGGTACGTATTGGCAAAGCAGCAGCCGTCGAAGCCACGTGGAGCAGATGGAAGGGCGGAAAGGCGGGAGACGGGAAGTGAGTCCCGATAGGATTGCTCCCAACCGGGACTAGTGTAGCGGTGTCACCTCGTACAGCAAGAAACGTGCGCCGCGAGGCTGGAATTCCATGTGGTACTGAGTTCTTGTTGAAGCATTTCGTGTCGGCCTGTCTTGGAGGACTGTGGAAGGTGTCGAATGACGTCTGTCGCAATCTGGTCCAGCCTCCTGTTGTTTGAAAGCTTGACAAGAACTGCCGAACATGGCATCCTAAGCTCGAGCTTATGAAGGGCGCGCTAGGTCGAGCAGGTCCTAGTCTGTTGTGTTTTGCTTCTCCTGTCCAATCAAAACCGGCGAACGCTGACGGTCGCCAGCACGATCGGATAGCCAGCCGGACGAGCGGGTATCTGCTGGGGTCGCAGCACCACTCTCATTGGACTGCTTGCTTGAGTCCAGCGATATCCTGGCCAATCATGCTTTGACGGGGTGACGGCGCGCTCTTGATGTGGAGTATCGGTCCGGCAGCCGTTGGAGGGGTCAGACGCCATACGGACAGGGATGTCGGCCGGCTGCCGAAAAGAGCACTAGCGCGATCTTACACAGCTTCTGTGATTGTTCTAGCGCGCGCTGGTACTTGGACAGGGTAGATTATCACGAACCATGTCATGGCGCGCAAGGCTGCCTTGTACGTATGATTCCTCAGCGGCTACTCGTCAGATGGCTGCTCACCTTTGATAGATTCAGAGATGGAAGCAAAACTGCCTGATCAATAATGGTAGCGGCGAGAAGACTATCCCTTTCACAGACACAGTTGGAACATCCAACCTGGATGGCGGACACTCGGTACGTGTCAAGTCTTCAACTTCTCCTGTCGTGGGCACTGGCGGATGTCCCCCAACATCGCGACCGGCGTGTGCAGACCGTATCCTGTCGTTTCTCTCATCAGGATGCAGGCCAGGCAGGCAGAGGTGAACCAGGGCCGGTTTAGCAGGATTCCTTCCCAAAGCACAGACGCAGGGACGGCGAGCTATCACTGGACAACCTTATTCGGGATCCTGCAGCTGAACAAGACATGTCGCACACTCCTATGGTTGACGGAAGCCAAGTCCGGCTGGTCCCTGATCCCCTACTCTAAGCTTCACTGACTGCCAACAACTCAAAATCTCGGTGATTCAAAGAGAGATCCTTCCGGCAGCAGAAGTATGTGAACGAATGTGTCTCGCACACACCCTGTCCACTGTGAGCCACGTGGGACTAGTCGTCCATCATCCAGTCTAAAGGGGCTGGGAATGATACTACCCATTGCAATGCGTACATGCACGCTTGATGTTGTTGTCGTTGTCTGCAACCAAGACCTACATTTTGTCGTGCGTTATGGTTGGCTATCCAGTCTTGAAATGTTTTGAGGTGTTATTTCGGCCATTATTTCCTCTACTAAGCATGAACGTATATTCTGTGCTCCTGCAGGCATTTGCTGGAGTGCAGACGTGCACTATATAGCACACCCTCCATAGAACTCAGGAACGCTTTTGTGGCTTGATATTGGCATACCACCCTTACCAGCTTTTGCTGTCTCCAGTGCGTCGGTCGAGCGCATCATGTCCTGTTGGAGCAGATGGACGTCACGACGAGCCGTCCGGGAGTCTCAGCGCTGGAGCAAGAACAGGTTCGTGAAATTGTCAGGTGGCCACGGTCACCGGTGTCAATCAGCGATTTTCAATGCACAAGATATTGTGGCTTCGTAGCTACAGGAGGATCCGAGGATTCGAGCGGCCGACAAGGGGCGAGGGCGTGCTTTTGCCTCTCTGCCATGGAGCTTGCTCGACCTACCTGCCTTTCGTAGGACATTCAATTGAGTCACCAAAAGCTGCATGAGACAAGTGAAGCAAGTTGAAATTGCCAAGCTCGCAGTCGACGGAAGTTCCGCCACATCTACCGCGCCTCATCTTGTAGTAAGGTAGCTTGGTGAATCGTCTTTCAAACATGACACAACTACACTGCTACACACCCAGGACACCCAAAGACATCATGCCCCATCGTAGAGGTTGTCGCTAGCGGGCATTTTTGCGCCCCTCACCGTCTTTCGGGTCCGAACCGGTTGGCAGTCGCTGACTCGCCACAGCGGCAACAATTGGTGGAGGAAAATACGACTTGATGGGGCCGGGGCATTCCACTACCCCAGCATGGCGACCCCAGATCGAGCACATGACGAGTAGATCTGGAGTCCGACGAGTTTAAGCATGCACATTCACGGCGGAGATTCCCAAACAATTGTCAAAATAACGTCCTAACATAGACATAGAGCTAGAAGAACTCCCTTGATTCTTGGCTCCGTTTGCTCCAGAATCGAAGGAAGATGGAATACAAACAGGAGGCACCTATATGGATCATTAGCGGGCTCATCCATTGCTGGTCTCGGATCTATCGCGTACGCAGTAGTGTATCTTTAAAAAGCGCAGGTCCTGTCATCTCTCAATACTATCGCATCCTCCTGCTCCGTCGTAATGCGGCACAAAGAGCCAACGCGCGTAGGCGTTAGGTCTTGTGGTCAATGCCTTTCGCGCACGAAGTCGTGGTCGAGAAGTGAAGTGCTACTCGTCATGGCCGCGACACCGCCCAAATCGGGTAGTGGATGCTGGCGTGCAGGTACCTCGGCGGCACTGTGGCCGAACGAATTGCGCGCCAAGCTCACTATTGGTAAGGATGGCACAGTCCAACCGGAGCCACCACGCGTGGGTTCCGACTGCGGTCGTCTTCTCCTCCTCCGCCAAAACCTGCGATTTGCTGGCTCGCTCCGCATAATAGCGTGTTTTCTTCGGAGTCCGGGGGCCATGGCATATGGATCACCAGCGACGTTGTGTTTAGTTACCCTTACGGTAGGGCCAAGCGGCCTCTCACCGAGGTGTCATTCCGCCAAAAAACTCAAGACATGATCACTGGAAATCTGGTTGATAGAGCAAGCTTCTTCCTTGGGGATGTTTTGTTGGTGTGCTTGCTAGGTGCTAGTGTGCCGCCGTGCAGTACCGAGAAGAGTCTTACTTCCGCCGTATGGTCATGATGGAGGTGGCACTCTTAGTCTCGCAGACTCCACTGCTCATTGGAAAGCCGGCCTTTCGAGAACCCTTGCCAGCTTCCTCCTCCCTCCAATCCTTGCTTGGCCTTGACGTGCTGTTTTCCAATTCCACGCTTGTGGTATTGACTGCATGCAGCGCATTGTTTAAGGCCTGAGGGTCCCGCCTCCAAGCTTCCAGCACGAAGGTGTCATATTTTTACTCCCGCAAACTTCAACTCACGATACAGTGAGTGCCACACACTCTTCGTTTCCCACGCTACACGCTCCCGTCCCGCCGCGTATATTGTTTGCCCAATATAAATGCGAGACTTGATATTGTGCTGAATGAGAGGTGGAAACGCTGTCGCCAATCGATTCTGGCCCGATCAACAAGCTTCTCCAGCATATTTACCTGTTGTATATGCACGCCAAGGCCGCATAGAGAGCTCGAGAGACCGTCCCGCGAGAAGCAAGAACCGACCGTCAACAGGAATCTACCGACTGCTTTCCCAAAACAGGTATCCTTTCGTCCTTTGGGCAAGCTTGACTCCCTCCGACCACTCCCACCGCACTATACGGCACATAACGTCGAGGCACTGAGGTCCTCACACCGACTGGACCAAGGGTAACCTCCTTCATCTCCGGTGGTCGATCAGAGACAAGTGAGCACAGTTGGGAGGAAGACGTACGTACCTTACTGCACAAGTCTGCACCTCGAAGCAAACGAGCCAACAAGAGAGACACAGACGGCTCCCTGGGGTTCTGGGCCAGGGGCCAGCCGGATCTCTCGAATTACTTCCCGTACGTTCATATCCACGTTCCCTGCCATCCACGTTTCTTCAACCTGCTCTGTCTTCTTTCCGCCCACCCCCCTCCCCCCCTGTCGCTGGCCCGTCTCCCCATTCAGGACTTCCTACACCCCCAGTACACCACAACCCCGCCATGCGGTTCTGGTCCTCTTGCATCCATCGTGCAGATGACTGTGCCGTGCTTCTGTCTCCAACAACCGCGTTGATCACCTTCCATGTTGTGGTATCCGTTATGCTTCTTAAACACATACCATCAATGCTCATGCTCCTTTCATCTTCCCCACAAGCTCCTCCTTCGGTTCGTCCGAGTACCGCTGACAGGGTCCCAAGGCGGTTCATCAACAGCTCGCCAACCTCCTCGCCAAGCTAAAAGATATAGATAGCTTGCACCCGCCCGTCTTCAAGCTTCCCGAGCTCTCTTACTTCTGGCATCACTTGTCTAGGTGTGACAGAGCTTCAACCAACTGCACTCACTCGCTTGAAGCAGCTGCTACTATCTCTGATCTAATACACGGGTCTGCAAGTCGACCTACACTCACTACCTAATACCGTACCCTTGTCACCAACTCCCACATTGTCCTCCAACATCTCATCAAGCATATAGCCAAGATGCTCTCCAATCCGCTCCACCGGTTCTCGCCGTACCACAGTATGCCCGCGTCGACTCTGATGTCTAATGGACATCCCGGACACCACATGAATGGCCTCGATACTCTGGCACAGGGCTCTCACTACGCGCTACAGCAGCTTCAGCAGCACGTTGGAGTACACAACCCCCATCTTGCCAGGCCAGTTCCACAGCAGAAGCACCGCCAGCACCCTTACGGGCCGACTGGCAGGTCCGCCAGCGCGTCCGGCCCCATCAGGAGGAGGATCAGCAGGGCCTGTGACCAGTGTAACCAGCTCCGGACGAAGTGTGATGGCCAGCACCCTTGTGCGCATTGCATTGGTAAGTTCCGCTGACTCTCCTTGGGAGTAGTCCTATGGTGTGAGTAGAGCCCGGCTAACCGTACAAGAATTCGGGCTCGGCTGTGAATACATTAGGGAGCGCAAGAAGCGTGGCAAGGCTTCCCGCAAAGATCTGGCACAGCAAGCAGCTGCTCAAGCGGCGGCGGCTCAGAACGGCGGAAAGTCACCGAGTCAAACCAACGACCAGGGGGAAACCGAGGGCCGAACCGACAGCGTCTCAACGCTCAAGTCTTCGTCAAACGGCCAGGCAGCGAGTGGTAGCGACAAGGGTCTGAACGACGTCCATGAAGACGCCATGCGAAGGAGCGTACGCACAGGGAGCATGGACAGCATGTCGGAGATCGGCGGACACCAACCACATATGACGAGCCACCATCATCCAGGATCAATGGACCGCGACCACCTCGACAGCCCAACGGGTTTGGACCTCAATGGTTATGGCAATGTACACTCAGCCTACGACCGACAAGGCATGACCTCGCACATGATGAACGGTGGTCCAACCGCGCCCTACGGCTCGAATCAAGGGCACATGTCTAACTACCCAGATCTTCCATATGCGCTGCAAACCCAGAGCCCAACAACGTATTCAGGCAACGCTGGGAACTCATTCCGCCTTGGAACTAGCCCCCTGAGCGCCTATCCTATGGCTGGTGAACCAGCATCTCCCGGCTGGATGAACATGTCCTCTCCTCCGACCCAGTACGCCTCGCACGTCCCTCAGAACAACTACGGCCACTCTCAACTACGATACCCGGTCTTGGAGCCTTTGCTTCCGCATTTGGGCAACCTGATGCCGGTCTCGCTGGCATGTGATCTCATCGATCTCTACTTTGCCAGCTCGTCATCGGCCCAGATGCACCCCATGTCGCCGTACGTATTGGGGTTCGTCTTCCGAAAGAGGTCCTTCCTGCACCCTACTAAGCCGAGACAGTGTCAGCCAGCTCTCCTAGCGAGCATGCTCTGGGTCGCGGCGCAGACCAGCGACGCGCCTTTCCTCGCGAGCGTCCCCTCGGCCCGCGGCAAGATCTGCCAGAAGCTTCTGGAGCTGACCGTCAGTCTCCTGAAGCCGCTTATCCACACGCCGTCCGGTGACGTGTCGCCTGTCTCCAGTCCCATCGTTGATGGCGTCGCCCTTGGCGGACTAGGCGTCGCGCTCCCCGGCAGCATCAGCATGGATGCTCTCTCGGGCGAGTCCGGCGCTTTCGGCGCCGCTGGCACACTGGACGATGTTGTTACCTACATCCACCTTGCCACGGTCGTCTCGGCCAGCGAGTACAAGGGTGCGAGCATACGGTGGTGGAATGCCGCGTGGTCTCTGGCCCGCGAGCTGAAGCTCAGTCGAGAGCTGCCGCAAAATACCCCGTCCATGCAGCCTCACCACAACAACGACTTGGACGCTGACGGAGAGGCGGAGGATGGGTTGGGTGCTCCCGGCATGATCACTGAGGAGGAGCGGGAAGAGCGGAGGCGTATCTGGTGGCTGGTCTACATCGTCGACCGCCATCTAGCGCTCTGCTACAACCGTCCCCTCTTCCTCCTCGACATCGAGTGTGAAGGGCTGCTCCAACCCATGGACGACACTGCCTGGCAAAACGGAGACTTCTACCCTTACTCCACCGACCCCAATGTCCTCGCCTCGGACCCGAGCGGCGGCCAATCCATCAGGCCGAAGGGCCCGACCTTTGAGTGCACCGGCCACAGCATCTTCGGGTATTTTTTACCCCTAATGACGATCCTGGGCGAGATCGTCGATCTGCACCACGCCCGCAACCATCCACGATTTGGGATGGCTTTCCGGTCTTCGCGTGAGTGGGAAGAGCAGACGGCCGAGATCGTCCGCCACCTCGAGGCCTACGAGCGCAGCCTCAAATTGTTCGAGCAGCGCCACATTAGGACGCTCGGCGGACAGCACGGCGAGCAGGACAAGGTCGACGACGGGATGCCGCACGACATCGGCACCCCCTCGGGCCACTCGGTCCACAGCGTGCATACGAGCTCCAGCCGCATGACGGAGAGCGACATCCAGACGCGCATCGTGTTTGCCTACGGCACGCACGTTATGCACGTTTTGCACATCCTGTTGACCGGCAAGTGGGATCCCATCAACCTGCTCGACGACAACGACTTGTGGATCAGCAGCCAGGGCTTCATCACCGCCACTGGGCACGCCGTCTCGGCGGCCGAGGCCATCAGCCACATCCTCGAGTTCGACCCCGGCCTCGAGTTTATGCCGTTCTTCTTCGGCATCTATCTTCTCCAGGGATCGTTCCTGCTTCTCCTCATCGCCGACAAGCTCCAGAGTGAGGCCTCCCCAAGCGTGGTCAAGGCGTGCGAGACCATCATTCGCGCTCATGAAGCGTGCGTGGTCACGCTGAACACCGAATATCAGGTGTGTTCCATGTCTCGTCCTCCACAGTCTTCCCTTACTAACAACATTTTAGCGGAACTTCAGCAGGGTAATGCGCAGTGCTCTAGCTCAGGTCCGCGGCCGCGTGCCCGAGGACCTGGGCGAGCAACACCAGCGGAGGAGGGAGCTTCTCGCTTTGTACCGATGGACTGGGGATGGCACCGGTTTGGCGCTCTGAGTCTGCTCTTCCTTTACTTGTTCTGATTTCACTTTCCTCATTCGGTATCCGGTATCCTTCGGTTTCCTACGGGTCGTCACATAAAACGGTCTGGCGTACGGGTCACTGCTCCTTGTTGCTCTTTCGGATTGCGAAATAAAAAGGGAAAACCCCCGATGGTGGGCGGGTGTGGGAAACAAATATCCGGCCTGGTATGGTCGGTTTTAGCTCTGGCGACGACGCGATATGGATATGCTCTAACGGTCCGGTGAGCGAATGATGGTCGGACTACACATGAGGTGTTTTGATGGGACGATGGGTTCCTTTCTTTGATGCTCTCTCTATGGGAAAGAGAAGGGTATCTTGCTTGGGTTTTGTTAATCTTCGACCTTCTTGTCACTCCTTCTGATACACCATTTGGCGGATATGCTTTGCTTCTCCTGGGATATAAGACTTGTATAACATAGCTTTGGCGCGGCTGTCGAGTTTAAAAGAGCAATGGACTATTTGCAGACTACGTTTAAAGGGAGTTCGGATGTTACTTGTGGTCGCAAGCCAGCCCATGACACTTTTCCGTTCCTAGTCTGGCTTCCATTCGACTCCCATGTACATGTTCCAGCTTGAGACCGATATATCCAAAGCATCTGCTATATCGTTCTACCCGAACAACCAGTCCAGCACCCGATCGAAGTGGTTGCTATATCAAAAGTCAGAATTGAACATCAACACGTTCGGGCAGCGCAAACATACCTCGCCGGAGTCGGCACATAGTTCACATGATAGTCCTCGATCTCCTTCAGATTTTCCGTGAGATCGATTTCTTCACTCTTGTGGATCTTTGTCTTCTTCAAGACCTTCCAGCCGACATACAGCACGGGCGTCACACCGATCATAGTGTACCTACCAACGCCGTTAGTCCAGATTCCGACAACAACTACCGGAGGAAGAAGGGGCAAGACTTACGAGAACAGGAAACTCGGCACGTCCCAATTACCCGGCAAAAAGACCGTGTACCCACTCACGAACGTCATGGTGATGCACCCGGCAAAGGCATACCAAGCCGCGTACGGCTGCAGCGGGCTCTTGTACGGCAGGGAGTCGCGGCTGACGCCCTGCGCCCTCAGCGCCGCGAACCAGCAGAGGTACGTGACGCTGATGGCAGAGTAGTTGAGCAGCTGGCTGGCCGTGATGAGGTTGACGAACCACTGCAGCACGACGGCGCCGCCGCTGGACACCTGCAGGAAGCTGAGGAGCGCGACGGCGAGCACGACGAGGACGCAGTAGATGGGCACGCCGTGGCGGTTGCACCGCGTCAGGACCCGGGGCGCTTTGCCCTCGAGCGCGAGGCCGAAGAGGCTGCGGCTCGCGCAGTAGACGTAGCTGTTGCCCGCGCTGAAGGCGGCCGAGAGGATCATGGCGTTGACGATGTCCGGGAGGACGCGGATGCGCAGCCGGTTCATGGCCACGACGTAGGGGCTCGCGGCCGCTCCCGGGGCGCCGGTGGAGAAGGCGGTCGACATTTCCTTGTCGTTGTACGGCACCAGGATGCCCACCGCCAGGGACCCGAGCACGAAGAAGGCCGTCAGCCGGTAAAAGACCGCGTTGAACGCTCTGGGCAGGACGACCCTGGGGTTCTCCGTCTCGCCCGCCGCCATGGAGACGTAGTCCGGCCCGGCGATGGTGAAGGACGCTTGGATGAGGCACTGCAGGAACCCCAGCCACCTGCCCAACGTGCCCTCATAGTACAGCTCCGTGAAGGCGCCCGGATCCCGCCAATACCGGAATCCGAACCTATCATGCAGCGGGTTTCCACCCAGCATCACGACAAACGTGAAAACCAGCAAGCCCACGATCAGCAGGAACTTGCCCAGCGCGGCCCAGAACTCGCTCTCGCCGTACCACTGCACGGCGAGGATGTTGATGGCCCCGTACAGCACCAAACAAATGGCGATGATGCCTCCCGCGGGCACGGCGTCGCTCCAGTAGTGGATGATGACGTTGCAGGCCGTGATCTCGAAGGGCACCATGATGGCCTCGAAGACGAAGAAGTTCCACCCGGTCGCGAAGCCGAAGGCCGGGTCGACGTAGCGGCCCGCGAAGCGGATGAAGGGGGACGAGATGGGGAGGTAGGTCACCATCTCGGCGAGGCTGAGGGTGATGGCCAGGATGAAGGTGCACCACAGGGTGAAGGCGATGAACAGGCTGCCCGGCCCGCCGTTGAGGACGCCCTTGCCGATCGACACGAAGAGGGCCGTGCCGACTGTGCCGCCGATGCCTTGGGGGGGGAGGACTGTTAGTGGTCGGCAAGAGGTAAGGGGCGCGGGGGAAGGGGGGAGGTTACCGATCAGTTGGATATGCCGCGACTTCAGCTTGCGGTGAGTCTGGTCGCCGACGCCGATGGAGGCGGTCTCCTCTTGGACAACTACCTTCTTCTCTTCGTCCGAGCCGGGAGCAAGGGCTCCGTAGGCTGGCGGCACCGCGCCTGGGAGGTCTACCGAAGTGGAGGCCATGACTTCAGGTAGATCTCAGGGGTTACAGGTTCTACCAGCTTGCTTGCCACAGGTATATAATGCTATATAAATAGTGCGTATAACTCCACCCGAGGGAATGGTGAGCCGATGTGGCTAGTATATTTGTTTGAGAAGGAGGGAAAAGAACTCGACGATGTATTCCATTGGTGTCGGTTTATGAAGACTCAACGAGAGGAATTGTTGCAACTGCACAGAGTCAGTCTGGCTTGAACAGACAATCCCAACTTCAGCGTAGGACACAGCAGGAAAGATGGCGGTCAAGGGACGAGAGGGTTGTTAGGGGTCTTAAACAAGTTCCTTGAAATCGGTAAATAAAAAAATGTGGCGGGAAATAGGATCGGATCGACCCACTGCCAGACCCCCAAGATCGCTTCGTCGGCAACTCCATGGCTCCAGCCAGGAGCATGAGTTATCGCCGTCTGGGCAATGATGTTCCTGCTGCATGTGATGTCCGCCCACTGCGCCCAGGCACCGGGGCCCCTGAAAAGCCCCAGAGGTCCGGTTAGGTCTTGCACGCTAATGTGGAGGAAGTGGGTTCGATGACGAAGGGCAAGCGGGCCGTGGAGACGGGAGACCAGAAGAGGAACCATGCAAGAGCTTGTGGGTTATTGTGACTCTCGAGGGCAATGTTGACAAAAGATCGGAATGATCACAGGAGAAGGAACTTGGATGTTACATTTGTGCGACGGCACTTGGGCGTCAAACTTGCACAAAGGATGCGACGAGGATGCGAAGGACAATCTGTGAGCCAAGTGTCGAGAAGTTTAGGGAGCGACCAACAACGGCACGCGGTCGCTCCAAGGGGCTGAAGCAAGCATTCCTAGCTGTCCTCCCTTTACCACGTCTCTTGCCAGAACTTCAGCTTCATGACAATCCTCTCAGCATCGTCCCTGTTTTCGGCCAGGCCTCCAAGGACGATGCTGTCGATGAGCGCCTCCCTAACACTCTTTGGCATGCGACCCGAATTTCCGCATACACAAATCATAGCATCTTTGGCGACGAGCTCTGCAACGCGGCGGGCATGGCGACGGATCTGGTGCTGGACGTAGTTCTTTCCGGCGTCATAATCCGGTATTTGACCGTCGGAGGCAGCCTTGATGAGAGTGTCATCAACTTGTACTGGATCGCGGGAGAAAGCCGGGATGACCTCCAGCCCCTGTTGTGCCTCCCAGTAGTCCCGATAGTAATAATCGGCCTTCTCATTCCGGCAGCCGAAAAACAAGACCGTCTCCCCGCGCGTGGACGGCGTGGTCCGACTGAAGCGATCCTCGATCATGTGCTTGATGGGTGCTATACCGGTACCGGTGGCTATGGTTATCAAGGGCAGGACGTCCAAGCTATGGTCGGCCATCAAGGAACTGGAACTGCGCTTTATCTTGACCTTGATCGAAGCGCCCTCTGGTAAGGTCTTGATATAGCGGGAACATAGGCCCTGTCTGGGCTTCCGTATGATAGTCCTGTACTCGACCAATGCTGCCAAGATGTGGACATTGATGGTGTTCGGGTCAGGGCCTGCCTTTAGAGTCTCAGCACCGTTCGCGATGCTAAACTCTCGTCCTCTGATGATCGGGAAGGTGTCAATGACCCTCTCGAACGGGATCCTGACCTTTGGGAAGTCGCTCAGGGCTTCAAGTGTAGTTCGTCGCGGACGGAAAGTGTAGTCGTAAAACTCGTCAGCGTTCTCTTTGCTGATAAACTCCAGGAGGCGTTCCTTTTCCAGGGGATCCGAGGTATAGTATACAAGTTCCTTCAGAAATCTCCGAGTCGGCACGGCAGTGATATCAAAGACGTTGGCCAGCAAGTACCGCAGTGTTGCACCTTGCCTGGCAGATATCTTGCACGGCTTCTGCAGATGAGTTGTGGTGTGGTTTCCTGAGGGGTCTGGCCCCGGATGAGCTGCAATGTAGGACACCCATTCGAGAGGCCGGTCGGCTACTTCGTTCCACTGCATCAGGTCGATCAAGGTCTGGACGTCCTGAGGGTAGTTCTTGGGATAGATGATCAAAGTCGACCCAGGGCCAACATCGAGGTCGTCTGCGGGATCCAGCTTCACTGAGAGCTTGAGCTCCCGTACATCTTGCCAGTGTGCTTGGGGAGTAACCCGCTTGTTCTGACTGACACAGGCAACCCGGCTTCCGGTGATAGGAAGCAGGTCTTGGGGCGGGAGATCCGCTAGAGCTTCTGGCTTGAGGCCGTCGAGACGGACATTCTTAAGGTCGAGATCTTCTGTTAGATGGCTCGCCGCTTGTTTCAGCAGTTCAGGGGCCGAAGTCGTTCCATCGCCATTGTCGACAGTCGGGTCCTTGCTGCCCTCGGAGGCAAACCGCAGGAGCATCTTTGGCGGTAGTTGAACGTCCTCGGGAATCGGTCCCATCGATGGAGGGAGAGGATAATCTGCTAGTAAGGCAGCCCGCAACCCCTGGTACCAAGGCAAATAGATGCTGTCAATCCCGTCATCATGCCTCTCGTCACCCTCGCCAGACGGGTAGAACTCCGATGCTCCCAGCTGGGCGAGCCGCTTATGGAGCTTCCTAGCCGCCCAGTTAAACTTCGGGTACGAGCTGTCACCAAGACCGAAGATGGTAAACTTCAGGCTGCCCAGGCACCCTGGCGGGAGTTTCTTTCGAAGAAGAATCTTCCATAACTCCGTGGCGTTGCCAGGTAGATCTCCCTGACCGGTAGTTGAGCAGACAAATACAACGAGGCTATATTTGAGAAGATCTTTCTGGCCACCAGTCAGCTCTCCAGTCAATACAAGGCGACCTCGGTGTTACTTACCAGGCTGAAACCGTTCATTTCATCCACCGTAGTCTGGAAGTGCAGACGCTCGGCCATCTCCCCGAGCTCGTGAGCGATGTCTTCGCTGTTGCCAGTCTCGGTCCCGTACAGTATCGCCATCCTCCGGCCCGGAATGACCATGGGCTGAGCATCGGGCTCGGCGCCATTTGTCTGGGACATCCTAGGGAGTTGTTCGTCACTGGGGGTTTGCTTTGCTAATCCCGTCCAGCGCAGCTGTTTGTCCTGAGCCAGAAGCTCCCTCCGCTGCAAGATTGCCGAGTTCAACAAAGAGCTGCCCTGTAATCTGCAAGGGACTGTTATGTGATGCAGTCGAGGAGAAATGATCTTAGAGCGATATCGTAGTATTTCGTTGACGGCCGGAGATCCGAAGTTCATCTTGCCGTCAATTCGGTAATTTCTTCTTCCAACGCAGCAGCGGACAACGTATGTACACTCTGGCTATAGAAGGTACGGGGGAATACCTTCTTCAGTAGACCCACTGTTAGCAGCCGAAAATCGGAGTCGATATCGCACATTTAGACTATACATTTGGACGTCGGCTCGAGCACCACAACACCTGCATACACAATCTCAACACATCCGGTACAGCTAACTCAACAGGTTCCTAGAGAATTCTAGATGCAATCTGCGAAGACCTCTTGTGAATATTCACAGGTACTCTCATCATATGTCACATAAATAAGAAGCATGCTGCCACTTTCAATACGGTAGAGACCCTCGAGGTCCAGACCCGTAAAGAACGCATCAAGGTTGGCGTCGCTTTAAGATTGACATGGGGAAATTCTTTTGCCCAAATTTCGGTGAGACTGCGGTCCAGGATACAATAGTCTTTGTCCTTATCACCTACTCTAGCTATTATCCTATCTACACTCGATATTGACTCGATGAGCGACCTCACCAGCGGCCATTCAAAGTCAGAGCTGCAAGAAGTGAACAACAGCATCGCTCAGCCTCGACAACAAGGACCTCCCAGGGCATCAAGTTCCCGCAAGGCCACAACACACAGGCGTAAGTGTACATGACGTGCCAAACTGTGCTTGCCCCAGCAGACCCCATGCCAGTTTGCCGCCGTGCGGGTAAGGTCCACTTGGTAGGGCGGCTTTTACCTCATCACAGTTGCCTCTATCAAGTTGTGGGATTATCCGAGTCTCTTCAGGGGTTAAGCCAGTGGTGATTTCCTGACAGAGTTGTGAAGTCGCAAAGACCTCCTGCTGGTCCTTGTGCGACAGAAGTGAGCAGAGACCAGGGGCCTCAATAGTAATAAGACACGAGGGAGGTGACTCCTAAACTTGGGAGATGCTGAAGAATGCCGCCATGTCCCCGGTGTAAGTGAGGAAATACCCATCGCAGCTTGGGGGTCCAGCAGCATAGAGGCACTGCGACCGACTACACTCTCTGAAGCCCTCCTTTCGCTATCAGAACAGCACCTTGAATAAGGTCCTGCTGGCAGGCTTCCAGGCGCAAAAGCGATCTGTACTTCCCAGGACACCAAAGGTAGAAGATGGCAGTAGGCACCTATCACCATCCAGGGGTTCCTCCTTCCTCCAGGGTAAAGGATACTATCCCCAAGATTTAGTTTCCACCAGTGATACCCAGGCGAGCTCAAGCTCACCCTTCCGAGGCGACAGATTCACTCGAAGTCTAAGGTAGCTCGCTCTGTATCAAGAACAGCTTGATTGGGATTTTGGACTTGACAAGCTGCTTGCCCTTCCCCTCGTGACCTTCTCAACCGTCTGATGATTTGCTTCACCATCGAGCTTGCTCTTCCCCCACATTCACATGGAACTTCAATAGGCCGGCCCTGTGCGTAGCTATTGTCTCATTGTCTCTTGGCTTCTCTCGAAAGCCAGCACCCAAGTTATTGAAGCAGCAAACTGCCCTTCCTCATCAGCGGTACATTTATATCGGTGGCCAACATCTTCGCCGTTGCCGAGTCACGTTGCTTCGAGTGCCTGCCCTCATCTCAGCTAAGAAGCCAGAAACGCAGCTTCATCCCTGCAAGTGCCTACCTAATTACCTTAGCTGCTGCACGCCATTCAGGGGAGGTACGTACCGACGACGCCACTCCTTCCATTCTCGCTTAATTCCCCGAAAAAGGCTGCCCCAAACCTCCAGGCCGTTGCAAAATTTATTTGAATTTGAACGCGACCGAGATTCATCCATTTGCTTCTCCCCTTCTCCTCTTTTCCCCTTCCCCATACCAATCCATCATCCATCGATCACAGACACAAACCAACCCGATTCCGTTTCCCCCCCCCAGACCTCTAGGGCACGTAGCTACCCTTTCTTCTAACTCCCCCGATTGTTCCAGAGTATAACTCTTGAAACTCGCTCCACCCCTTCGTCAATCCCGACAACCTGTTCTCAGCGAGTCAACAAAGTTCAAGACATCACGTCACGTCACTTCATCCCGAACCGCACCGCAGCAACCTTCAACCTACCACTACTTGATTCCATCCACTCTCAACACCCAAACAACATCAACCATGTCGTCTGTTGTTGAGAAAGTCGCGGACGCTGCCTCGACCGCCATGAACGACGTCACGAACGCTCTGGCCAATACCTCACTGACTGGCAAGACCGAGGACAGCAAGCCCAACAATGACGCTGTCCTTGCCAGCGCAGCTGAAGGTCGCCGCCTGTACATCGGCAACCTTGCCTACGCGACAACTGAGGGGGAGTTGAAGGACTTCTTCAAGGGCTACCTTGTGTAAGTATTGTTCCTTGTTGTCCTTTTCTTTGTCTCGGCATCTGCTGCATGGCTTTGCCCGCGGGCTCCTGCGTTGGTGCTCCATGCATTCTCGAAATCGTGTTGAGCTTCTTGATGTCTGTTGCCGACATATGTCATCATATACTTCGTGCCATGACGAGTGGCTCAAACACACAGTATTCTTTATCAAGTCGGGGGTTTTGTTGGCATCCCGCTAATCAGTAACCGTGCGTCTACAGCGAGTCTGTCTCCATTCCCAAGAACCCGCGTACCGACCGCCCTGTCGGCTATGCCTTTGTCGACCTGTCCACCCCCACTGAGGCTGAGCGTGCCATCGCTGAGCTCTCCGGCAAGGAGATCCTTGAGCGCAAGGTCTCCGTCCAGCTTGCCCGCAAGCCCGAGGCTGCTGGCGAGAAGACTGAGGGTGCCAATGGTGAGCATGGGGAGGGCAACCGCCGTCGCCAGTCCACCCGTGGCCGTGGCCGTGCTGGTCGTGGCCGGTCTGGCCGTGCCCGTGGTGGCCGTACCGGAAGCGGAGTAAGTGTGCACTCTTGGGATAAATGCAGCATATGACGCGTCCTCGACAGGTGCTGACAAAGGATGACAGGACGACGAGAAGAAGGAGGAGTCGACCGCTGCTGAGGGCACCACCGCCGAGGGAGCTGCTGGAGAGGTGCTACAACTGTCCACTGAAACTGAGAAGAAAGCTGCTGACAACGATGGGAAGCAAAAGACCCAGCCCAAGGCCCCTCGTGAGCGTCGCGAGCGTGGTCCCCCGGCTGACGGCATCCCTTCCAAGAACAAGGTCATGGTCGCTAACCTTCCCTATGACCTGACCGAGGAGAAGGTAAGTGGTCAATCAAAATATCCTGCCAAGGTGGACGGAACATGAAAGGAGTGCTAACCACCCCCCTTTGCAGCTCAAGGAGCTCTTCGCCGCCTACGAGCCTTCTTCCGCCAAGATTGCTCTGCGCCCTATCCCCCGCTTCATGATCAAGAAGCTCCAGGCCCGCGGCGAGCCCCGCAAGGGCCGTGGCTTCGGCTTCGTCACCCTGGCCTCGGAGGAGATGCAGCAGAAGGCCGTTGCTGAGATGAACGGCAAGGAGATCGAGGGTCGTGAGATCGCTGTCAAGGTTGCCATCGACTCGCCCGACAAGACTGACGAGGAGGCCAACGCTCCCGCCGAGGGTGAGCAGGCCACCCCTGCCAACGCTGGTGCTGAGGAGGCTAGCGCTACCATCGCTGCCTAAGCATGGACCAACTTCCACCATCCTTTTCGAAATGGTGTTGAGGTGCGCTGGCGGTTATCACTGGCGCTGCTTTGCACTCTTTCGTGTGTGCTATTATTCGTCTCTGGTGCGCGCACGGTTTTACTCTACAACCCTTAACGATTTGGGCATGGATTCTACGAGATGCTTTCTATTATCACGGGCAGGCCTCTAGATTAATTTTGGTGGGAGGTATGAGCAGATCGCACGGGCGGACATATTTTCTGTGGCGTCTGGGATTGCTTTGGGCTCTCATCAAAAGAAAAAAAAGGCTTTACTGCTGGTGGTAGACTTCAGGAATCATTATCTCGCGGCTTCTGAGCACACAAAACACTTCATTAATCTCTTTTTGCGTGCTTCTTCAGCTTTCCTAACCCGTGTCTCGATAGCCAGAAGTTCGTTTTTTCGGTTGCTTTTCGAGTGGGATGTACAGTATTGCCTCCCGAGATAGACTTGAACCGTGGGCTGTGGACAGTGAGCATCAGGTAGAGTTACTGATCGCCTTGGACATTGGAGAAACTCATTACCTGACCCAGCTTCAAGCCTGCAGCAAGTGTGACATGAGTGTGCGTAGTTTGTGAGACCGTTTAGACATAGGTGGTGGTCAGGAATCCTTATTGGGGAGCAGGTTAGGAATCTTCGTAATCATTTTGGATATGTTACACCACTAAGGTACCTACCAAAGGTACTCGAGACTTGAGCCTATGGTCGGTCTACATGGTCACATAATAACTAGCTAGATACATTATGGCAACTCCCCTCCATATCGACTACAAACCCATAGTTGCGGCAACCTATGTCTTCCCCACGCCTGCGCCCCCCCCGTATCTGCCACAGCGACGCCGGGGCAACGACCTGACAAAGCAAGTCGATGGACGGCGTCGCAGAGAGACCATATGGGGGCCCCCGAACCCTCTTCTTCTTTGCAGACGCTCAGTAGCGTCACGCGCAGATCATTGCCGCTCTCTTCTTTCTCCGAGGCGACGCGCTCCCAGACCTGCCACCACGCGGGGGCTCGGCCTTGACTCTGACGTCTCGCGCCAGGTGATGCGGGCGGCGCATCAATGAAGCATGTGACAGCTTCGGCTTCGGGAATCTTCTTTTTCGAATTAGAGGGCACTACTACCTCTGAGGGGCCGTAGTATATATAGCTTCAGATGATGGAGTCTCGACCTGTCGGCCATTGAACCAGCCGTGCTTCGGGTCGTGCCATCGTGGCGGAGTTGCGGCTTCGTCGTAGTCCTGTCATCGTCGGAAGCGAAGATAGAGTTCTTGAACCAGTGTTCGGAGTCGCTGGGGGGAGTACGCGTTAAGCTGCAAGACCAGATCGCCCGCCGGCTTCCAAGTACTTGGGGGTAGAGAACACCTTCCAGGACGATGCCGGGCTGGGAATCGTGGAAATCCCAAGGTTGGCTTGTGTTTTTCTCGTAGCTCAATGTCCAACAGGATATGAAGGACAAGCTCCATCTGCCAGACGATCATGCGTTGAGAGTCATCAGGGCAGGCTAATTATCGTTTCAGCCGGTGGAAGTTTCGTTTCCCAATGACACGGTGCCACTCTTCTCTTCGCAGAGAGCTGCCACGATGTTTCTGATGTGTGGTCGCCTCCAAAATCATGGGACGGATGTCTGCGGGTAGAGATCCCCAGTATGTGAGACTTGCGCTTATCGTCCTGCGTTTATCGAGTTGCGGAGCACCATTCCATGTCGTCCATGACAGCAGACGTGCGAGGCATGATGGCCGGTTGGTGGAGATGACAAAATAGTGAGGAACCGTTATGTGAACAACAACCTCCCTGCCAGTGTCGATGCTGTACGACCACGGCTTTCAAACGCCGTTGCCAGTGTTTAGTCCTGCTATCGTCACCATGATCAACAGTCGGAATACCGGATCGCTTGATCCCTAATGTCTGATGTTTGCTGCAATCAGGTAACAGAGGTGGCCCGGTGACAGTTGTCATCAACGCAGTTGGAGCAGATTTGGGGTTGAAGGTGTATGATTTGGTCTACTTCGTATCGTCACCTGAGTGGAAATGCAGTTCATAAGGCTGTCAACCAGGCCAAAGGCCAAAGACGTCATGCATTCAGGGGTGAGGCTGCGGAAAGGGGACGTTGTCTGATTGGCCGACTGACAGCTCGCACAACAGCCGGGGTTGTGGACCCCTCCTCCGCCAAAGTCCAGAACGTCCCGTCACTGTACCAAGGAATCTTGGCACTTGTCTCGGAAATGTGTTTTCTCGAGGTCAAACACTCGACAACCATTCCTTAATCCTCATTGTCGTTGATTCTGGGATCAAGGGTCGTCTTCTCTTCTTTTATACAGTCTACAGGAGCGATAAATCGAGCCAAGCGCGTTGCCCCCCAACCCAGTCCGGCGATGGCTTCCAAAGCCATGTGGGAGGTCGACCCGGAGACGAGGTCCAAGGTTCGCCCAATACCCCTTCCCCGCCACCGGGAAACTCAGCTGACACACCCCCGTTATACCAGCTCCTCGCGATCCAGAAAGAATCCAACAACTCCATCTGCTGCGACTGCGGCGCCCCCTCTCCGCAATGGGCCTCGCCCAAGTTCGGCATCTTCATCTGCCTCTCGTGCGCGGGCGTCCACCGCGGGCTGGGCGTGCACATCTCCTTCGTCCGGTCGATCAGCATGGACGCGTTCAAGCCCGTCGAGATCGAGCGCATGCGGCTAGGCGGGAACGCGGCCTGGCGGAAGTTCTTCGAGGAGCACGAGGACACCAAGATGAGGGGGCTCTCGTGGGACGACGCTACGATCGCGGAGCGGTACAGCGGGGAGGTGGGCGAGGAATGGAAGGAGAGGTTGAGTGCCAAGGTGGAGGGGCGGGAGTACGTGCCGAGCGAGAAGAAGCCGGTGACGCAGAAGGAGAGGGTAAAGGACGCGACGCCGCTGGGCGGGAGCCGGACGGCCAGCCCGTCTATCAGCTCCAGCGGAGGAGGTGGTGGGATAGGAGCCGGGAAGGTGAAGGTGGACGACAAGTACTTTGCGCGACTTGGACAGGACAACGCCAGCAGACCGGATGACCTACCGCCCAGCCAGGGCGGCAAGTACGGCGGGTTCGGGAACATGCCCGTCCAAACGCAGAAGAGGGAGGCGGGCCTGCCAGGCGTGGACGAGCTGCAGAAGGATCCGCTTGGCGCGCTCACGAAGGGCTTCGGTTGGTTCGCGTCGACGGTCACGAAGACGGCCAAGACGGTCAATGACGACTATATACAGCCGACGGCGAAGCAGGTAGGTGATGTCTACTGGGGACTGCGTGGTTACCATCTAACGAGACCTGGTGATGTAGATCGCGGAGTCGGAACTCGCTGCCCAGGCGAGGGTGGCGGCGCTCAATGCCGCGAAGACGGCGCAGGCTGGAGCTAAGACGGCACAGGAAGGGATTACGCGGTTTGTGGAGGGTCCCAGCTCGGGAGGTTACAGAGAGGTGCCCATCGACGAAAGCAAGAGGGCATTCTGGGACGACTTCTCGAATCTGGCGGACCAGCGGAAGCAGGAGAACGCCTCGATAGGCACTGCGGCCATGGGGAAGGGAAGCAGCAGTACGCGGCCGTCCGGTGCTGCGAATAAGTCGCAGGATGAGTGGGATGACTGGTGAGCTTGTTGTTTAGGTTCTGGGCAGGCGTAGAGCGTAGGATATGATAGCAATTGGCTTTTGTTTCTTTCGCGTTCTGCTTTGCATGGCGAAGGGATGAAGGCATGGATGTCCGGCAACATGTTTTATGGATAGAAGCGTCCACGGGAGAAGAAGGCCATGAAACGGCGCTATTTGGCGCGCACCCACGCCATCAACACATACTCCTGAAAGCGCTTGCTTTGACGATGACTTCTGACAATTCTAACCGAGCCCCTATCATATGCTTTTCACCGTCCGGGGTTAGGGGTAGATGTGGGACTGCGACCCCGGAAACGCTGCAAGCTCGACCTCGGTTAGTGCCGGCAGTGCAGCCGTCATCAAGATCTTGGAGCGACCTATCTCCGCCATACATCCCGTCGTGCGCACCTTCAAACTAGCAATTGAACCGCACAGTCGTTACGATGTCTGCCCTTCGGATTCTCGTGCCCGTCAAGCGCGTGATTGACTATGCGGTAAGTGCAAAACACCTTAAGAAACCATACGTTTGCGGGCGTCCTGACATGCCTATGCGACCAAGGTCAAACCGCGCGTCAACAAGGCCCAGACGGGCGTCGAGACCAATGTCAAGCACAGCATGAACCCCTTCGACGAGTTATCCGTGGAGGAGAGCGTGCGCATCCGCGAGAAGAAGTCGGCCCCCGGCGGCGTGGAGGACATCTGCGTCATCTCGGCCGGCCCGCCCAAGGCGCAAGACATCCTGCGCACGGCCATGGCCATGGGCGCCGACCGGGCGATCCACGTCGAGACCAAGGAGGGCGAGGACCTCGAGCCGCTGTCGGTGGCCAAACTACTCAAGGCCGCCGTCGAGCAGCAGAAGAGCAACCTCGTCATCCTGGGCAAGCAGAGCATCGACGACGACGCCAACCAGACGGGCCAGATGCTGGCCGGTCTCCTCGGGTGGCCGCAGGCGACGCAGGCGAGCAAGGTGACGTTTGAGAAGGAGGGGGACAAGGTCACTGTCACGCGGGAGGTGGACGGCGGGTCCGAGACGGTGAGGGCGAAGCTGCCCATGGTCATCACGACGGATCTGCGGCTGAACGAGCCGCGGTATGCGAGCCTGCCGAACATCATGAAGGCCAAGAAGAAGCCGCTGGAGAAGAAGCAGCTCGGGGACTTCGGCATCACGGCCGACAGGAGGTTGAAGATTGTCAAGGTTACAGGTATGTCGCCTACGAGTCCGGGGAAAGATGCTCCGGATCCACGTCATTTTGCATTGGCATTTACTGACTTCTGTGCTACAGAACCACCACCAAGGCAAGGAGGAGGCAAGGTCGACGACGTGGACGGTCTGATTTCGAAGCTCAAGGAGCTTGGTGCGCTATAGAGTCATAGATGGGGGATACACCTGTTGGTATACTGTACAACGACAGGGGACACGGCATGGAAGCGGTGTGATCGGATGATATGAGTTGGTGCTACGTCCACATTCGTGTTCCAAGTTCTCTATCATTGCCAGTAACCGCGGGTGTCGGCTACAGCAGACCATTGCGGTGGCCAGTATGTCATGCGTATACCTATCTATGCACATATCCGCAGAGGTATCAGAAGAATAAACTCAGGCATAAACAAACACATGTGTCATGTGACGCCTTCGGTCGCTACGAGACCTGTTCGAAAACATTACCTTTCGTTACCTTAGGATTCTAAAATCTTGATCATCTGCGGGAGCATCGGCTCTCGGTGGTACAACTTACTCGTGCGCAGCGGTGAGCATCGGTGCTCTGTCCTGGAGGCCAGTCATGGCGAGTCTTCCGACTTGTGCTACAGTTCGGTTGTCCCGAATTGACTTAAATACACCCCACTACGATATCGGCCTCCAGTTGACCAGGGGTCTTAAAGGCGGCGGGAGAGCCCTTATCAACCCCTGCGCAGTGACGCAGCTTGAGGCCTGACAATCGCTAATGACCAATGACGGGGCTGCCAATAAATCGCGACCCCGCCATCAGAAGAATTATGGGTCGCGAGTGACAAAATCCAATTTTTATCATCGCCGACTCGCCATCTCTTCCACCTTCCGATCTCCAACACCATCTACAAAATCTCGCAAGTCGCATATCTCGACTCGATTCCAGTCAAGCCTCGCCTCCAAGACACTCTCGGACGACACGTCCTCCTTTTCTATTCTGAAGTGACCTCGTAAATCTGCGCTTATGAACGGTCGCCCGTCAGTCTTCACCTCTCAGGTACGTTGTCGCCTTTGCTGTCGCCGCTGTCCGAATAAGCCCCGCATGCGTTCCCTTGAGCTTCGTGGAAGCAGTGTTTCCTAGAATCGAGCACATGTCGGACGCTTGCTACTGTTTCTTGTCGGACTGTATGACATTGTCGATGCAGTTGAATCTCTGCTAACTCGTTCCTCTGCAGGATTATCTCTCAGGTCGGTCTAGATCGCATATCCGGGCACTGACTCACCGCTCCGGTTTTTACTGACTTGCATGGCAGACCATCTGTGGAGGTCCCTTAACGCTTAAGGTCTACCCTCGCTTCATAGCACACTTGACCACACCCTCTTTACCGAACTTTTACACCCGACGACAATGTTCGCCCGCGTTGCTCTCCGTGCCTACCGGCCCTCGGGCCTGAGTGCCGCCGGCCTCTCGTCGCGCCTCGCGAACAATGCTCGCTTCATGAGCCAGAAGGCTGCTGCCGGTAGCAAGGGCAGGACCATGCCGCCTCACAACTACCGGACCACCGCTCCCGTGTCTGAGAACATGGAGGCCACCTTCACCATCAGGGTAGGTTCATGATTCTCTTGGTGCTCCGGCCGCCGGCCGCATACCGCACGCGAGAGACTCGTGCTAACTGTGGCGACATCAGGACGGCCCCGTCTTCCACGGTACTGCCTTCGGAGCAAACTCCAACATCTCTGGAGAGGCCGTGTTCACCACCTCGCTGGTCGGATATCCCGAGTCCATGACCGATCCCTCGTACCGTGGCCAGATCCTGGTCTTCACCCAGCCGCTCATCGGCAACTACGGTGTTCCCTCGAACGAGCGAGACGAGTACAACCTGCTCAAGTACTTCGAGTCACCCCACATCCAGTGTGCTGGTGTGGTCGTCTCGGACGTGGCTCTGCAATACAGCCACTGGACGGCTGTGGAGAGCCTGAGCGATTGGTGCGCCCGCGAGGGCGTTCCTGCCATCTCTGGCGTTGATACGCGTGCTATTGTCACCTATCTCCGTGAGAGGGGCTCCTCGCTTGCCCGTATCTCGATCGGTGACGAGTACGACGCTGACGAGGATGAGAGCTTCGTCGACCCCGGCCAGATCAACCTTGTGAAGCGGGTTAGCACCAAGGCTCCCTTCGTGGTCGAGGCCCCCAACGCTTCCTTCCACATTGCCTTGATTGACTGCGGTGTCAAGGAGAACATCCTCCGAAGCCTGGTCAGCCGTGGCGCCTCCGTCACGGTCTTCCCGTACAACTATCCCATCCACAAGGTCGCCGACAACTTCGACGGTGTCTTCATCTCCAACGGGCCCGGTGACCCGACGCATTGCCAGGAGACCGTCTACAACCTGGCTCGGCTGATGGAGTCGTCGCCGGTCCCCGTCATGGGCATCTGTCTCGGACACCAGCTTCTGGCTCTGGCCATTGGTGCCCGCACCATCAAGATGAAGTACGGAAACCGTGCCCACAACATCCCTGCGCTGGACTTGACCACTGGTCAGTGCCACATCACTTCGCAGAACCACGGCTATGCTGTCGACTCGAGCACTCTGCCCAGCGACTTCAAGGAGTACTTCGTAAACCTCAACGACGGGAGCAACGAGGGCATGCTGCACAAGACCCGCCCCATCTTCTCGACGCAGTTCCATCCCGAGGCCAAGGGCGGCCCCATGGACAGCTCGTTCCTCTTCGACAAGTACATCAACAGCGTCAAGATGTTCAAGGACAACGAGAAGGTGTACCGTGACAACAGGCCGTCTCGGTTGTTGCTGGATATCCTCAGCAAGGAGCGTGTCGGTGTTGAGCCTTCACCTCTGGCTCAGACCGCTGCTTAAGGCCGGGCATGATCTTGTTTCTCTACGAGTGCATTTCTTGGTTGTTTTGATGAGGGCTCGTACGGCGTTTTGAGCAGACTGCTTTTGTCAAGTTATTTGGGATTTGGAGATAAGTCGTACACGCAGGATCGTTGATATGCAGAAACCATCAAAATTGAATCCTTGAGGCTCATGCCTTCTACCGTGTACAAGTCCATTCGTAGATCAGTGCACGCCCAGAGAGACATTGGCCTTGAATGATGTCGAAACACCCTGAAGCGGTGTAAGCCTCCGCAACTGGGCTTGGTGAGTCATCGAGAGGATTGGCCAATTGATGCTGTCTTCGCCTCCCATCTTGATGCATCCCTTCAAATAAAGTCTGCCGTCTGGACATCAATTTGTGTAAGCTGGCGAGACGTTAGGCCGCACGGTTCCCTTTAGTCAAGGACCGGGAGTTGTCTTGCTTACAATCGAACGCCATCCAACACAAAAGGGAGCCTGCTGTTGAGTCTTACAGTCCAATCGACTTCACATCGCGTTTAACGCGACACAGCACCACTCGACTCGTCATGGCCACTTCAACACCCACCAAGCTCGAGTTCGTGACCCTCGACGTCTTCACCGACACCCGCTACCTCGGCAACCCGCTGGCCGTGGTCTTCGTCCCGGCCGACCGGCGCCAGGGCCTGACGCAGGAGAAGAAGCAGCTCATAGCGCGCGAGTACAACCTCTCCGAAACTGTGTTCCTCCACCTTCCCTCGTCGCAAGAGGCCGACGCCGTCGAGATCGACATCTTCTGCGTCGAGTGCGAGCTCCCCTTCGCGGGGCACCCGACCATAGGTGCCGCGTTCCTGATCCTGCGCCACCTGCGGTGGGAGCACGTCACGACGCTGGTCACGAAGGCGGGGCCCATCTCCATCACCTCTCTGGACGGCGGTGGTGTGGTGAAGGCCCGGATCCCGCACGCCGTGCACGTGCATATGAACTCGCTTAGGGACCTGCCTGCCGATAGGGCGGGTAGCTACGAGCCTTACCTCAACGAGAAGCCGTCTATCCGCGAAGCGGAGGTGTCGGCGCCGGTGGTGAGCATCGTGCGAGGCATGACGTTCGTCATGGTCAGGCTCGAAGGGGGCCTGGACGACTTGTCCCTGGTGACGGAGAGCCGGCGCGGGCTGGACTTTGGGAAGGTGGCGGGCTTGCTTGACGAAGGGGAGTGGGCCGGCGGGTTTGTAGCGAGGTATTACTACGTCCTCGAGACACCGGCGCCGGTGAAAAGGGGGGACGGGAAGTGGGAGGTTAAGGTGAGGACGCGGATGGCGGAGCTGGCGAGCGAGGATCCGGCTACGGGGAGTGCTTCGTCTGCGCTGGCTTGTAAGCTTGCGCTGGAGTGGAAGTTGAGGGAGCCGCTTGTGATGAGGAATACTCAGGGGGTGGAGATGGGGAGGAAGAGTGATATTGAGGTTGAGGTTGTGTCTGGTGTCGAAGCGGGCGGTGAGGTGGTGATTAAGGAGGTGTATCTGGCTGGAAAGGCTACTGTTGTCATGGATGGGAATATCCTTCTCTGAAGGAATTTCTTCAGAGATGAAAGCTATTATCGTGTAAAAGACACGTTCTCGTGGGAAGTTGGTCGAGAAGCAATATACATCACGTGCGGTGGCTGCTATGACGACAGGGATGTTTTACGCGCTTCCAGTTTACGCGACTCCCATTTTCTTATTCGTCGTTTGGCTGAACCCCTTTCGCAACCACCATCTGTCATCTGTGTCCCGTACACGTACCTGACAGATAAGCTTTGTCCAAACGTTCCCCGCCATGTATAATGACTTCATCCAGACTCTAGTCCCAAAAGCACTAAGCCCTGAGTCTGAACATTGTCTCTTTGCTGGACGGGCGGCGCACGAGATAGAGATGCACTGAGACATACCCACCCCCCCTTCCTGTCGCCGCTTCCTGTCAACAGAGTCCAGGGAGTTTTGCAAAAAATCTGTTCCATCATGGCGTCCTCTTTCTCCCCCCCGCCGTCTCCCTCAAAGAGATCACCGATAAAACCCAAAGACGGCAATAAGGATACTGATTTGGCGCTGTCGTTGAATCAGCTCTCGCTTGGTTCGCCAGCCACAACACCACGAGCTTATAAGCCTGCAGTCGACCGGTCACCCAGCGCTACCACTCCGCGTCCCGCCAGCGCCCTTCGAAGCCCTCTGAATGCTCCTTCCTCCGTCAATGGCTCCCGCTCTCGCTCTTCAACTCCCACTCTGCTGCGCAAGGCGTCTCTGAACTCTCTCCACTCGTCTAACAACGTTCCACTACGACGCGCCAGCTCAGTCAACGTCTCCTCGGACACCACAATGCTACGATCGCCTTCTTCCACGATGCCGCGTTCTCCTCTGCGAAGTGTTTCCCCGCCCGAAATACCTGAGCGACCGGCACACACCGCAGAATCGATTGCGAGTAACTTCTTCAAGGAGGAGCTGAGTCTACGTCACGGCGCGCCCGCGCCGGGTCCCGAGGTTGCGCCAGAGACCCTAGTCGTTCTTCAGGACTCCTGCTATGGGCACCGATACTCGCGCCCGCGGACGTCACGCGCCGCTCTCAGTACTATCGTCGAACGCCCCGAGCGGATAAAAGCCAGCGTGTTGGGAGTGTCTGCTGCCTACGTGCGCCTTGGCGAACTCCATGCGGAAGGCGCGCACCCTCTACACCCGAACCTAAACCCGGCGTCCATAGCTGCAGTTCCGTTTGGCATACGCAAGACCACGAGGCGACTCGCGCTCCAGTCGCAGACGGTGACAAACGTACACGGCACCAAGTGGATGGAGGAGCTCAAGATCATGTGCGACGCAGCTGAGTCGCGGCTGGCTATGAACGGAAAAGAACTACAGCGGCCGGACATGAAGCGCGATGCTGACGAGGGTATACCTAAGAAGTTCCACGAGGGAGATCTCTACTTGTGCTCGGAGTCGCTGGATGCGCTGGAGGGAGCCCTCGGGGGCGTCTGCGAGGCAGTCGATGCTGTCTTCAGCCAGAACGGCCCAAAGCGCGCCTTCGTTGCCATCCGACCGCCGGGTCACCACTGCTCGGCCTCGTACCCGTCCGGCTTCTGCTGGATCAACAACGTCCACGTCGGAATCATGCACGCGATTCTCAGCCACGGTCTGACTCACGCCGCCATTATCGACTTTGATCTGCACCACGGCGACGGATCCCAGGCTATCGCATGGCAGCACAACTCGCGCAGCGTCGGCTTGTCCAAGAACGCGGCGTGGTGGAAGAAGACGTCGATCGGCTACTTCAGCCTCCATGACATCAACTCGTACCCCTGCGAGATGGGCGACGAGGAGAAAGTCAAGAATGCCAGCCTGTGCATCGATAATGCGCACGGGCAGAATGTGTGGAACGTCCATCTGCAGCCGTGGCGGTCCGAAGCCGAGTTCTGGAAGCTGTACGAGGCCAAGTACTCGGTACTGCTGGACAAGACACGCGCCTACCTCCAGACGCAGACGGAGCGCCTGCGGGCCGCCGGGCACAACTCCAAGGCGGCGATATTCGTGTCGGCGGGCTTCGACGCGAGTGAATGGGAGTCTGCGGGTATGCAACGTCATAATGTGAACGTGCCTACCGACTTCTATGCGCGGTTCACTCGTGACATTGTTAGGATCGCAGCGGAGGAGGGAACGAGCGTGGAGGGGAGAATTATCAGCGTCCTTGAGGGGGGTTATAGCGACAGAGCCCTGTACTCGGGCGTCCTCAGTCACCTCAGCGGATTAGCGGGCGATGACCCGGCGGTGAAAGACCAGGATTTTAACGGACTTGGCTACGAGATGGGTCGTCGAATTGGGGGGTCACCGGGTGGTCAACGAGTCGCGTCGTCGGGCCAGATACGCGGAAGGAAGGACTCTTCGGCTAGCGAACGAGGCACTCGACCTTACGAGCAGTCCTGGTGGTCTCTTCCCGAGCTGGAAAGGATAGAGGCTACAGTGACACCGGCGCCGGTGTCGCCGCCGAAGAAGCCTCGCAACCAGACCCCTCCCACTTACTCCTCCCCAACCGCATCATCCTCGGCAAAGGTGGTCGCGGGTGTGAAGCTCCGCCGGAGCATATCCAACCTGTCTACTCTTAACAACGCCACTACAGCCTCGCGACCACCATCACCACCTCCGCCAGAGGTGCCCTGGCACGTCGCAGCCCATGAACTAAGCAAGCTCCTCATACCTGCCGATCGTCAGACCGGAAGCTGCACTCACGAAGATCTCGCCGCAGAAGCAACGCGGGCGCGACAGGCACGGCAGTCCGCCTTGGCAGGTGTCGCCGGCGCCGGCGCCAGCGCTACGTCGACGCCCGAACCTCGCGCTGCGCCGTCCAGGATGGCGCTGCGGGAACGCAAGGCGAAGGCCAGCGTCCTGCTGGAAGAAGCCGAAGACGACTCGAAGAACAGGCGGAAGACGGTTGCCGGACCGGTTCTCCCTGCCGAGAAAGCGACACAGAAGATGAGAGCGCCGAGCCGACGCCTTAGTGCGGCGTCAACCGTCGTGGTCTCGGACGTGTCCAATGGGGCGTCAGCCCGGCCCGAGACATCGCAGAGTATCCGCCCCGAGTCGTCTATGAGCGCAAGAAACACACCTCTTGCGTTGAAGAAGACGAGAGGGCCTGTTGTGAAGAAGGAGACGGTGCCTCGCCAGCCGAGAGCGCAGAAGAAGGCCGCCGGCGACGGTCCGTCGAAGCAGCCCCTCAGACCTGGAACAAGCCGGACAACAAGTGCCACCACGTCCGCCGTCTCATCAGGGCAGTCGGGCGATGACATGGATAGGCTGACGGGCGACATGAAGAGGATCAAGATCACCGTCGTCACACAAGCACAGCGTGAGGCGCGGGAACGAGAGCGCAAGGAGCGCGAGCTAAAGGCCAAGGCCGAGAATCAACCACCTCCCTCCGACAGCGCTGTCTCGAATACCCCCACCGTCCAACTAGGCGAACAGGCCACGGAAAGGGAGCATTTAGCCGTCACCACTCCTGCTCCGGCGCCTGTCGACAACTCGTCGGAGACCTTCCCCAGCACCGGCGCCGCACCAGAAACGGCGCAGGCCCCTTCTCCGCCTGCTCCTATCCCACTGGCGCCCGTTGCCACCTTCCCAATCACGCCCTCCAAGGATCCGATCTCAGCCGCGACACTATTTTCAACCCGGACACCTCTCCCTCCAAGCTCACCAATGATTCAATCCCCTCCACCTCCCCCCACAGCGGAAGACATGTTTATCCCTTACCAGCCCGAAGGCCCTGCTCCTCCAGCGGTCCAGCAGCAACAGCCACTCCAGTGGCTGCTCCCTAACACGTCGACGCCGGCTCCAGCCCAGACCAGGAGGGAGTTACCCGTCTTCACTTCCACATCGGCTATACCCTTTGCTCCGCGTCCGGCAACGGGAAGCGCCACACCTGCGGTGAAGAAGGAGGAGGAGAGGAGTGCCCAGAATGTCTGGGAGGTGCCGGAGACGCCGCAACATTGAGGGATCATTAGAAAAGAAGGAAGAATGAAGCATTCGGCGTTTGATCAGTACTGCTTTGGGATGGTCTTTGGCGTACATGCCATTTCGATACCCCTTTGTCATTCCCTGTTTCTGTCTTGTAATGGTTGAGGGATTTTCTGCTGCAAGGCCATGTGCTTTGGCGGTGCTTGTTGTGTATTGTCACTGTTTTCTACTTTACTGGGCAGAGGCATCTTCCACTGGGACCAAATCGAACCGTATACTTATGCCTATTCTACTGACCAGAAGTCGGCACTCGTTGTGCAAGCTTATACGACACTCCGTAGGCCCTCCTGCAAGCAGTCGCATGCCAATACCCTGCTATATGTGGTACGACACCAGAGACGACTTTCGCATAACGTTAACCGGTCGGCGTCGATAGGACGGAGCTGCCAGACGACGCCACGCTAACTTCATCCTGATGCTAATAATCGATGAAATACATCGTCACCATTTTCGTCATTTCTCAATTTCTCGTCTCAAGACTATTTGCGCTTCAAACGACGGCCACCCGTGCTACTCGCGACCGCAGAGGCTTCCCAGCGGAGTCGGCGCACGCCGTAGTACGGCGATCACTTGCTTCCGGCGGACGTGGCACCAAGCAGTGTGGTACAGACAAGGCTGTCACATCCTTGCATCAGTTCCGTGGCGTCTGGCGAGTCAATAATCTCAGCCGCAGCAGCCCGACTACTCCGAATGGGGTAACCAATCTGCCTTGTCGACCACTCGGGAGAGAAGCTGCAGGAACATGGCCTCGCTAGCTGCAGGTTGGGCTGATAGCGCTGAGCGCCATGGATGAAGATCGGGGATGAGGCTCGAGGAAACATCTGTTTGCTTAAAGCCGCCATTCCGTCTCGGCGAAAGCTTGGTTCTCGTTGCCTCTCTCCTGTAACTCCTCGCTGTGCACCATCTAGAGTCTAGAGACTAGGACCACTTTACATTTTGACAGGTTCACAAACAGACAATGGCCGGCCTACTCGCAACCGCACTCCTCCTGGCGGTGTACCATGGTGCCGGTGCCTTTGAGATCCCGGGCAACTTCGCCAACCTCGCAGCGGCTGCAACGACTGATCCGGCCGTGACGGCCTGTTCCATCGCCTTTGCCGTCGTCGATTCGTGCTACTCTGCTAGTCCCGGCCTGAGCACCGCCGCGGAATCCGACGCCGCCTCCTGCCTTTGCTGCCACTCGACGGTCGAGATCGACGAGTACTATAGCAGCTGCGCCGACTACATCTCTGCTTCGTACCCCAAGAGCTCGACGCAGTATTCTGGTGAGTGTCTCTTAATAATCAATGTAGCATATGAGACAGTCGTGTTAACCCTCCACAGCCTTCGCCGGACTAGCAGGTGCCTGCGCCTCCGAGATGCCCACCTGCGGCGCTGGCGCCGGTGGCGGTGGCTCCTCGGCGACAGTTACCAGCACGCCGTCAGACACGAGCACCACGGTACGCACCACTGCTTCCGCCACAAGAACCAGCAGCGGCGGTGGTGGTGGTGGTGCAGGCGGAAGCGGCGCAACTGCCGTCCCCGACGCATGCATAGCCATCGACGATATCCTCTCGTCCTGCATCGCCGCAACACCGTCCATAACCGCAGCGCCCAACAGCGTAGCCGCGTCTTGCGTCTGGTAAGCTCCACTATATCTTACAGTAAAAACAGTGTCCATGCTGAAACATGCTCCCCAGCTACACCACCGCGGCCGGCTCGTCCTCTTTCACGACAGAGATAGACGACCTGGCCTCCTCGTGCGCGCCGTGGGCCAAGGCCAACGCGCCATCTTCGGTGTACAGTGCCATCGTGGCGTTTGAGACCTTTTGCGAGAACTTCTCGCCTGCCGGGACGACGGCGCGCACGAGGACGACGTCGTCGTCGGCTGCGGCCAGCACCGAGACGGAGACCAGCACAGACGACGGTGGCGACGGTTCCACGTCGACGACGGGCGGGGGTGGGTTTGGAGGGGCCGGTGGTGGTAGCAGCGCGACCACGAGCAGCCGGACGTCTGCTACGCGGACTCCCTCCTCTACGTCGACGACGGCTACGCAGGCGGTTGGGAATGTCGCTGCTCCGGGTGGTGGTGCTGGGGTGGTGGTGTGGACTGCTGAGATGGTTTCGGTTGTGCTGTCGTTTTTCCTACTGATATAGGGGAGTGATGGAGTTTTGTGCGAGACTATTGTTATCTTGCTGGAGGGAGTATTCGGGATTCTCGATTCTCATTGATCATGCAGTTATGAGTGACAATTAATTGGTCTATGGGGGTGGTCTGGATAATGGATGAGGCGTCAGAGGAGGGGGACTTACCTTAGCTGGAACGCGTGCTCACGTCTAATATTCTACATTTGAAGACAGCACACTCAATGCTCAAAACATCCAAGCTTCTTCGGCTCTTTCGGTATGATGGCGCCTGAGGGAGCGAAGTTGAGCGTAATTAGTGATTGAAAACTCAATGCGATAAAGTCGTACAAGGTCGGTCACGACCAAATCGGTGTCGATTGCGTGACAATACCTCTCGTTATCGGTGACACTGGCCGATTGGAGTAGGGGCAAAGATAGAGACACTCCTCGCCGGCCGCCGTCCGAAGCTCGGAGACCAACGGCGCGGATCTTCAGCCCTGGACAGCGATGTTGCGACGCTAACCCGTCGGCCTGGATGCCCGACGTCAGTGAGGGGTGTGGGGTAGCGACCGTCTCCCACCCTATCAGACCGAGATACCAGCAGCATCCAACCAGCTCTAGCTCCCGCCTGTGGCATGACGAAAGCTTGTTATATAACAACGCAGACGTCCCGGGGATGCAGCTCTCCAGACGTCGTTGATACTGTCGTGAATGAGTTGAAGACGGGTGATAATCGCGCATGACATCCCGCCCATGATACCTCTGTATTTATTCACAGTCCTAAAAAGTCCGCTCCACCCTCCGCACTGCCCGATTCTCTCTCTTCATCATCATCACCACTCACAACCCTAAGGCAACTCACAGCGGTACATCAACACCCGCAAAAATGGCCTCCACCCCCAAACCAGAAAGGGGCATCCGCATCGCCATCGACCGCGGCGGCACCTTCACTGATTGCGTGGGCAACTACAACGGCGAGGACGTCATCATCAAGCTCCTCTCCGAAGACCCGGCCAACTACGACGACGCGCCGCTGGAGGGGATCCGGCGCATCATGTCGCACTTCCTGAAGACGGAGATCCCGCGCGGCCAGCCGCTGGATACCAGTAAGATCGAGTCGATCCGCATGGGCACCACGGTGGCCACCAACGCGCTACTGGAGCGGAAGGGGGAGAAGATCGCCATGGTGGTCACCAAGGGGTTTAGGGACTGCCTGGTCATCGGGAACCAGTCGCGGCCCAAGATCTTCGATCTGGCTATCCACAAGCCGGACGTGCTGTACTCCACCGTTGTCGAGATCGACGAGCGGGTGACGCTGGAGGATTATGCGGAGGACCCGGAGCGGAGGCAGAGTAAAGCCGAGGTCAAGGCCGGGACGGAGGAGGCGAAGACGCAAGATCTGGTGATGGGGCTGTCGGGCGAGGCGGTGAGGATCCTGCGGCGGCCGGAGGAGGAGAGGATCAGGGCCCAGCTGAGGGAGGTGTACGACAGCGGCATCAAGAGCATAGCCGTGTGTCTGATGCACGGGTATACCTTTCCCGACCACGAGGCGCTGGTGGGCAAGGTTGCGAGGGAGATCGGGTTTCAGCACATCTCGCTTAGTCACGAGCTGATGCCTATGATCAAGCTGGTTTCGAGGGCTACCTCGGTGTGCGCGGACGCGTATCTGACGCCGGCTATCAAGAAGTATATCTCCGGGTTCCAAGCTGGGTTTGAGGGGGGGCTCGGGACGAGGAGTGTCAAGGAGGAGAAGGGGAATAGGGGTGCTAGGTGCGAGTTCATGCAGAGTGATGGCGGGCTAGTCGACGTGGAGAGGTTCACCGGGCTCAAGGCTATTCTCTCTGGACCGGCTGGCGGAGTCGTGGGCTATGCGATGACTTCCTACGATGATAACACGAAGATCGGAGTGATTGGCTTTGACATGGGAGGGACAAGCACCGACGTCTCGCGCTATGGCGATGGGCGGTATGAGCACACTTTCGAGACGACGACGGCAGGTGTCACGATACAGTCTCCGCAGCTCGACATCAATACAGTGGCCGCCGGTGGAGGATCGAGGCTGTTCTTCCGAAACGGGCTGTTTGTGGTTGGGCCCGAGTCGGCTGGCGCCCACCCTGGTCCTGCATGCTACCGGAAAGGGGGTCCGGCCACGGTTACGGACGCGAACCTCTTCCTTGGCCGGTTACTACCCGAGTTCTTCCCCAAAATCTTCGGACCGAACGAGAACGAGGGTCTTGATCTTGAAGCTAGTAAAAAGGTTCTGCAGGAGCTGGCTGATCAGATTAAGCGCGAAACTGGAAAGGAGATGGGCATTGACGAGGTGGCCTATGGTTTCTTGACTGTTGCGAACGAGGCCATGACGCGGCCTATTCGGAGCATAACGGAGGCCAAGGGACACGATTCGTCGAAACATCGACTGGCGACCTTTGGTGGCGCAGGAGGACAGCATGCCGTCGCTATTGCGGAGTCGCTGGGTATCAAGCAGATTCTTGTGCACCGGTATTCGTCTGTCCTGTCCGCTTACGGCATGGCTCTGGCCGATGTCGTGGATGAGCGACAAGAGCCGGACTCCAGTGTGTGGGCAGATGACGGTGATGTGGTTGGGGAGCTAACAAGCAAGATGGAGAAGCTCAAGGAGAAGTCTCGGCAAGCCCTGAGAGATCAAGGCTTCGAGGACAGCGACATCGTTTTCGAAGAATATCTAAACATGAGATACCGCGGAACAGAGTCCGCCCTGATGATCATTAAGCCTTCAGAAGAGGATGCAAAGGAGTTCGGCGGCAACCAGTGGGCCTTCGGAGAGGCCTTTGTCAAGCACCACAGGTACGAATTCGGCTTCACCCTCGACGATAGAGATATCATTGTGGACGATGTCAGGGTCCGCGGGATTGGCAAGGGCTTCCGTTACGAGGAGAAGACAGTCGATGAGCAGCTCAAGACGGTACAAAGGCAGGACGTCTCGGCGGAGAAGAAGCACTCGGAAGCCAAGGTCTATTTCGAAGGTGGCCGTCTCGACACCCCGATATATAAGCTCGTCGATTTGGACGTTGGCACTACTATCAAGGGCCCTGCTATGTTGGCTGACCAAACGCAGACAATCGTGGTCACACCAAAGTCCACGGCATTGATCCTGAAGACGCACGTCATTATTGAGAGCCACAAGGCAGACAGTAAGGACGATGCGCAAGGGAACGACAGCCAAAGGGAGGTTGACCCTATCTTGCTCAGTATCTTCGGCCACCGCTTCATGGCCATCGCCGAGCAGATGGGGCGGGCTCTTCAGAAGACCAGTGTCAGCACCAACGTTAAGGAGCGTCTTGATTTCTCCTGTGCCATCTTTGATGCGAATGGTGGCCTGGTTGCGAACGCACCGCATCTTCCCGTGCACTTAGGTAGGTGAAATTGGCCATCCAGAAGTTGCAACAGCTAATCTTGTGTAGGCTCCATGTCAACATGCGTAAGGCGACAAGCGGAGATATGGAAAGGCAAGCTCAAGAAGGGCGACGTCATCATCTCCAACCACCCGTCCTATGGAGGCACCCACTTACCCGACATAACCCTGGTGATGCCAGCATTCGACGAGGCCGGCGAGAAGATCCTGTTCTACGCCGCATCCAGGGCCCATCATGCGGACATTGGCGGCATTACCGCCGGCAGCATGCCTCCCCATTCCCGCGAGCTCTTCCAGGAAGGCGCGGCGATCAAGAGCGAGAAGCTCGTTAGCGAGGGCAAGTTCAACGAAGACAGGGTTGTCGAGCTGTTATACAAGGAACCGGCCCAGTACCCCGGCTGCAGCGGGACGCGATGCCTGGCGGACAACATCAACGATCTGCGAGCCCAGGTTTCGGCGAATCAAAAGGGTATCTCGCTTATTGAAGGCTTGATCAACGAGTACGGAGAGGATACGGTGCAGTTCTACATGGTGGCGATCCAGAACAATGCGGAATTGCAGGTGCGCAACCTCCTCAAAGACGTCCACAAGCGTTTCGAGGGCAAGAATCTTCACGCGGTCGATTACATGGACGACGGGAGCCCAATCAAGCTCCACATCACCATCGACGGGGAGAAGGGTGAGGCCGTCTTTGACTTTGAGGGCACGGGTCCTGAGGTGTATGGCAACATCAACGCGCCCGAAGCAGTGTCGTACAGCGCCATCATCTACTCTCTGCGGTGCATGATTTCGGAGGATATCCCTCTCAATCAGGGCTGCCTAAAGCCCATCACCGTCAAGATCCCGCCCACGAGCTTGCTCTCGCCGTCCGACAACGCCGCCGTGGTTGGCGGCAACGTGCTTACGAGCCAACGCGTGACGGACGTCATCTTCAGAGCCTTTGAGGCGTGCGCCGCCAGCCAGGGCGACTGCAACAACCTCACCTTCGGCTTCGGCGGCAACATGGCGGGCCAGGACGAGATCAAGGGCTTCGGCTACTACGAGACCATTGCGGGCGGCAGCGGCGCCGGACCGAGCTGGGAAGGCACCGACGGCGTGCACACGCACATGACCAACACGAGGATCACCGACTCCGAGATCTTCGAGAGGCGGTATCCGGTGTTACTGCGAGAATTCTCCATCCGCAAGGGGTCGGGAGGCAAAGGCCAGCACCGCGGCGGCGACGGTGTGGTGCGCGACATCGAGTTCCGTATCCCTGTGCAAGTGTCTATTCTCAGCGAGAGGAGGGTGTATCGCCCCTACGGCATGGCGGGCGGCGAGGACGCACAGTGCGGGCTGAACCTGTGGGTGAGGAAGGTGCAAAAGGCGAGCTGGGAGACGTCGCTGAAGCGGCTGACCAACGGCAAGGGAGGGAAGGAGGAGGAGGAGGCTAAGCCCGAATACGAGGAGAGGTATATCAATCTCGGTGCCAAGAACAGCGCGCCCATGAAGGCCGGCGACAGGATCATCATCAACACGCCTGGCGGTGGCGGCTGGGGTGCCGTCGGGACCGAGAAGACGGACAAGCGGAAGGCTGATCCCACTCACGGGTGGCGGAAGGGTACGCATGGTGCGAGGGAGGATATGGCGCTCCAGGCGTAGGGACGGGGTGTAACTCACATCGCTTCTTATTTCCTTATTGCGACATGTACACAGGAAGATTCCTGGCCATCTGTTGCAGTTTCCAAGCCGTGCCGCAACGGCGCGTCTCGGTCTCTGGTTTCCACGAGGATGACACGAGTCTGTTGGCCCGTTGTCGTTATTTGTGCATACGTGTACCTTGGACACCGAGGCTCAGCTCTGCGGAACGCCCGCATCCTTCCCGTAAATGTAGTATGCATGCACGTTTCTCGCTGCCCGGAGATCTGGGATCAGTTTGAAACCAACGCTGTGCCGGCGTGCGGCACGGTAGCGGCGTGGATGTCAGGGTTATGGGTTTAAGCGGCATGTATGCCTTGCCATGATGCAGTTCCATGTGCCGCCTTCCAAGCAAGACCTGGCTAAGCAACAACATGCGAGGAGCAGAGATGATGAGTGTAACCACCACAATGCTGTCTGGATCATGAACGGCGGCACCCGTCGATGTCCGCCGGGCCGGACGAACACCTGCCAGATACGGACAGCGTTCAGGCCGAAGTGGGGCGAGCAAACGGGCTCCGGATGAGTCACCAAGACCCGACACGGAGCGGATATTAGAACGGCGCGGGGCTACTGCCGGCTCCCGCCAACGACAGCGAACGAATCCACTGGTGGGTTGACTGCGTTCGACTTCATCTGGCTTGGTCAGAACTCATATTACGGCGCACCTGGGCTGAGACGACTAGTCGATAAAGAACAAGGAACACATAGGCAAACGGAAGGCGTTGGTGATTTTTAGCCGTCTCACTCTTGCGGTTTTCTTCCACTCTGCGATTTGTCCTCTCGGACTTTATGTTTCGCATCTCACTTTCTCATCGTCTCCGTCTCATCGCACTTCTTATCCTCTGCTGACGCGGTTCTAATCAATCAACAAGTGTCATCTTCAAGAACGTGCAGCACCGGACAGTCAGAATGCCTGCCTTCACAGACGAAGAGTGGGCGGAGGTGCTTGAGAATGAGGTACCAGCCATGGACCACCCGGTCGTCCAGCAATATCTTCAGGGCCGCCAAAGCCTCATCGATGAAGAGGATAAGGAACGAAGCGGTGAGTATCTCCCATCATTACGATTGTTGCCTGGATCTAACTAGGGACGAGACTACTCATTCCGCCAAAATCTGTCTCCAATCGCCCGTAAGGCCTGCGCTATCGTATCCCGCATCCGCGACGAGGAGCGCCGCAACATCTGGACGCCCGCCCTCGATGAGAAGATTGCCCAGCAAGAGAAGAACATCACCGTCCATCCGGGCATGATGTTCTCCCTCTCCAAGGACAAGATGGAGCAGACCAAGCTGTACCAGATCGTACGTAAAATGCCCAAGGGCACCCTTCTACACGCCCATCTCGACGCCATGGTCGACTTCGACTACCTCTTCGACGTTCTCCTCAAGACTTCTGGCATCCACATCTGGTCCGATGACAGCCACCTCGCCACTCCCTCCGCCAGAGAGACAGCCTCCATCTCCATCCGCTTCAAGGAGAAGGACCACCCCACCGACACCTCCATCTGGGACACCTCCTACGTCCCTGGCACCCCCATTCCCATCGTCCACGCAGCCTCCGTCTTCCCCGACGGCGGCACCCCCGCCTTCCTCTCGTGGCTCAAGTCCCGTTGCACCATCTCGCAGACCGACGCCGTCGAGCAGCACCACGGCGTCGACGCCATCTGGGCCAAGTTCAGCTCCTGCTTCCGCGTCATCGGCACCTTCATCCACTACGAGCCCGTCTTCCGCGCCTTCCTGCGGAGGCTCATGTCCCTCCTGCACGCCGACGGCATCCGCTGGGCCGAGGTGCGCTTCACCTGGCCGCTCAACTACTGCCGCGAGGGCGTCGAGGAGCCCGAGCCGGACTACGACGCCATGTTCCAGGTCATCGAGGAGGAGATCACCCGCTTCAAGTCCAGCCCGGAGGGGGAGGGGTTCTGGGGCCTGCGCTTCATCTGGAGCTCCCTCCGCTTCTGGGACTCGCGCGCCATCATCACCGACATGGACAATTGCATCGCCACGAAGCTCAACTGGCCGCACCTCCTGGCGGGCTACGACCTGGTGGGACCGGAGGACCAGGGCCGACCCCTCCGCGACCTGCTGCCCGAGCTGTTCTGGTTCCGCCGGCAGTGCGCCGCCGAGAAAGTCAACCTCCCGCTCTTCCTGCACGCGGGCGAGACGCTGGGCTCGGGCGACGCGACGGACCGCAACCTCTTTGACGCCGTGCTATTGGGAGCCAGGCGTCTGGGTCACGGCTTCAGCCTCTACAAGCACCCGTCCCTCATCAAGGCCGTGAAGGACAAGCGTGTCCTGGTCGAGAGCTGCCCCATCAGCAACGAGGTGCTGCGCCTGTGCGGCAGCGTGGCGAGCCACCCGCTGCCCGCGCTGATCGCGAGGGGCGTGGCGTGCAACATCAACAACGACGACCCGGCGATACTGGGCCACGACACGGCCGGGTCGACGCACGACTTCTGGCTGGCGCTGCAGGGGTGGGAGAGCCTGGGGCTCGCGGGGCTGGGGAGCCTGGCGGAGAACAGCGTCAGGTGGGCGGCGTTTGAGGACCAGAGCAATGAGGAGTGGGTGAGGGATATCAGGGAGGCGAGTGTGGGGGGTGGCGCCAAGGCTGAGAGGCTGAGGGGGTGGGCGGTTGAGTGGGAGCGGTTTTGTCTGTGGGTTGTGGAGGAGTTTGGGGGGGAGGATGGGGAGGGGGAGACGGAATGATTGTCGTGTTGGGAGGATCAAGATGGTTGGTCCGGTTACGAATACAGGTCGAGGAGTCATTGTCGATCCCAGGCTACCACTGCATGTGTGAACCAAAGGGGGCATTTGTTTCGAAGCCGACAGAAGGCGGAGACATATCATCGTCACCTGTTTGGGGTGGTGTCCCAGCTTTCAGGAGAGGTTATGGTAAAGTGATGGGTCCAGGAAGTTGGCGGCTCGTGATATGGTTGATACTTTGGTTTGAGTATTGGGGGCGCTTGCACGCGGCAGTCATTGGGTTTACACTCCAAGGATTCAGGGGATTCGCGCATGGGATGCGCTTCAACATCTTGGTATTGCTTGGATGGCAGTAGGTCAATCATACGATCGTGGCATCCTGTTTCTCTTTTGATATTAGAATATGAATTATAAATGCAACGGCTCATCAACTGACGTCCCGACAGGCAGCGATGGCGATCCTGTACCGGTGGTGGCCCTTCTTGGCGACATTCGAACCATGATGACCCTGATCATGGCACTTGGGAGCCGTTTACCGTTGTGTTGGGCGCACAACAACAGCACGCGTAGGTAGGGAATAAGCACAGCACATCACCTCGCAGTGGGCCGGAAGGATACAGATGCATGCATGCTGTACAACCTGGACAACGTTTACCGACCCGCTGCATCGGCGGCTATTTCATCCTTCGCTTAGGCCCCTTGAAGGCGACCCAGCAAGAGGTTGACACAAGTTCCGTGCTTGGACTTGTGGCGGAACCATGCAGAGATCTGCGAAACTCTGCGTTTGCTTGGGAGCCGTATGAGACATCCATGCACATATTTGGGCCTAGATCCTTCAACGTCACGATGCACGTTCCAAGCACTCGGAATGAGGCGTTGAGACTCGTTACACCCAAGATAATTCCCGGCAACTGCACAGGCGGTTCGCGGTTGAGGTTGGTAGGAAGGGTATATGAGAAGGATGGCTAAATAAGCAGTGATCGGTCTCTCCGTTTGGACGAGGAGAATGAGCACTGATGGCTCATTCTGATTCAGCCTGGCCTTGGCTAACGCCGCTCCTTCTGCAGAGTTGCGGCAGCTGCATGAGGTGGCTACGGATATGGCCGCAGTGGAGGATCGCTGGATTTAAGGTGTCTCGGATCTGATAAGCCATAGGAAGCCACCATCGTACACCGCGGTGGAGATGCAGACCAACAGCCAGTCGTATGATCACCGAACTCTCTAGGTGCCGTACTTGGGACGGCGTTTTACATCACCAAAGAAATTTGTGATCGACGACGCCCTGAGGGATTCAGCATGCACGACTGCTCTGTCAGGGTGAGGCACATCCAAAGCGATCATGGCTTGCAAGGTACGTAGCACAGTACAATGCTCGAGTAGGTAATCCTAGACATAGTGCAACATTGTAAGCAAGTTTACTGCATCTTAAGCGCGGAGAAGCGACCGAGAATCCGGTTCCGCTAGCAGAAGGATTTAGGCGTGCCTGTCGCCGAGACTAGAACACGCCAATCAAGCGACCTGGATATAGAATTCAGTCTAACCGCTTCTTCTCGTATGAGAAGGATATTTGGAACCGGAACATACTTCGTCCTACTGTGGCTTGCGGCAGCGGTCCAACTGATCCCGCCGGCGCCGACGAAAGAGGTCGACAATTCCCGTTGAGCTTGGTCCGTAGGTGGCACGGGGCTGGGGCATCGTGACAAGCTGCAAGTTTGTTGACCACTGAGAGGGCATCTGCCCTTGTGCAGCAGGCGTAACCTGCTTGGCTATTGGAAGTCACTGGTAGTATCACCAGATCCAATGCAAGAGATCGACTAGACTAACTCTAGCATCTCGCAACCATCGTACCCTAGGTCTACACTTCGCTTAAATCGACTGGTTGTGGCTTGCCGGGATTCAAGTTGGGCCAGCCAGCCCGTGTAAGTCGCGGTGCGGGAGCGACGGTGGCACTTAAGTCCTGGACGCCACCAGCTGTGTTCGGCGCCGAACGGAGCTTGAACCTTGAAGGATTGCACTGGCGAGAGGCACCTATGTGATGCCAATGAGAAACTTCGCCTAACTCATAAGCACGCACTGGGTTTAGGTATAGAAGACGCAGTGCAATTGTGTCAATGGCGACTTGTCGACATCAAGAGCGCCGCAATAGCAGCAGCCTCTGATGTAACGCTTCCAGTGGCTTAGACGATCCAGGCGGGGGAGAATTTGACAGGTTAGCTTTGGTACCAGGTATGATGCGATTCCGTGCGAGAAATCTGATGCATGATACTGTAAGCAAGGTCAATTCATCCGCGGTAGGATTCCGCGCCTCAACAACACCAACACCAACATCAACAGTTGAGGCGTCTTGGACCGTCTTTCAAATTACAAATATCAAACGCTACGCTAGGTATCATGGAAATCCAACGGAGACGAAGATGGTGAGGAGGTACCTACACCGCCGATCCCCAAACAGTCTCGACCCATTCTCTGAACCTCATGGGGCCCGGATCCATGAGATTCGCCTGGGCCACCATCTCGTTCAGGTTAGCTTGGCGAAAGTTGTACCGCCCGTTGGCGGTCGCCAGGAGTCGTTGGAAGTAGTGCCAGCGTGCCCATTCTTCGTTCTGCTGGCAGTACTCCGCCTGTGCCAGCGCCTCTTGGTACGTGTGCACTGTCAAGCCGAAAGGAACTATGCAATATGTTAGCCAATATGTGCCGAAGCCTGGAACAGAGTTCACCCACTCCCTCTGACGTTGGAGCATGTGGCGACGAGGTCGCGGACTGTCATCTGGTCCCCCTTCATCTTGAACTCTCGCGGCCAGTTGTTGGGACCCAGCTCTATTGCAGCTGCCACAAACCGCGCAACGTCATACACGGAGGTAAGAACAACCTGGACCGGTCGTCCACTGGGGCTTGTTTCGATGATCTCGCCGACAGCCTGTGATACATCCACGAGGTAATCATTGGAATTCTGGACCCCGGTGCTGGCCCCCAAGTTGTATGCCTGCAGACCGCCCGGGCCAAACCTCTCCATGAACAGGCCGCAGGAGAAGACCGTGTATTGCATGCTGTTCGGCTTTGACTGAGAAGATTGTCTGAGGAGGTTGAGTGCTGCTTGCGAGCCGCGGTCGAGCGGGTCGTCGGCAGGCCTGTGAGATACGGAGCCCTCGAACTCGGATGGTACGAAGACCCGTACCCTTGCTCGCCTGGCAGCATCGATGAGGTTGAGCTGCTCCACGCCTGGAATGGTTGAGATCAGGAGGTCGACGCCTTGAAGGGCATACCGCAGTTCCCCCACGTTAGCGAAGTCAACTACGGCGAGCTGCACATCCGGCAGAGCCTCTTCGAGCTCGGGATGCTCCTACAGATGCATTAGTACGTGTACGCTTAGGATGCGGTGGAGACTCAACTTGTCGGGATAACACCAGCACAGCATTGGCGCTCTTGCTCAACTCCTGTGCGAGGATATATGTGAGCCCCCCGGCGCCAGCAAGGGCGATCCGCATAGTCGTCGTGTTGTTCTGTCTGGCCCTCATGATGGTTGGGCAGTAGAGAGAGGTGATGGCAACGCCTGGGGGAGTGCCTCACAGAGTGTTAAGTAGAGACTGGGAATATCACGATTAGGGAGGATCTCGTGCTCGGGTGATCGCGTATCCCGGAGGATAGCACGGATGATATACTCGTTGGTTCACGAGGAAGTGCATTTCTAGAGTAACATGCATCCTAAATCCGTGACTCAATGGAGCAGGGAAGACATGGTGGTGTGCAAGTTGAAGGAAGGCAGCCAGTTCAAACCCCATATAGGAACCAAAAGAGAGACACTTATTGGCGGAATATTGAATAGGTCGGTAGGCAAGTACGGGGAGCTTGCCGAGCATAGCCTGTTAATTCCGCGATGCCATGTCTCTGCATCTGCTATAACAGAGGTCGCCAGCCAAGCCTCAAAGGGGAACGTCGATACAGGCATAAGGTACCTCGTTGACTTCCCTGCGATGCGGCACGGACAAGAAGTGTGTGGGTCGGTTGTTGGTCCAGTAATCCCACACCGTCGGCGTCCCAAGGCATCAGAGGCTCTTTCCAGTCGGGTTGCAGCACACCCTCCGCAGCAGACCCGTCAAGAAGGCATCTTCCACATGTGCCCCACGGGCCATGACCCTGGAAGAGGATCCAGCTGCAGAACCACGTCGGCCATGAAGCCACCACTCTGGCCAATGCAGCTTAGCTCATGGGTGTGACCGTCTGTCTGGAGTGATGGTGGCTCATGGCGTGTAGCACCTAGGCCGAGTTGAGCTCCGACAACGTTCTGGACTCCTGAGTGACAAGGGGAATAAATAGTGGAGTAAGAGATATGATGCCTACGGTAGCCTCGACTTCCAGTCTCTAGCCACCGATCTGCCTAGAGCCGAAGCACCGAGCGCGAGCACGAGCCCGTATTCCTTGGCTCTGACCCGCGTCATATTGATAAAACGAATGCCCGTCGCAAAGACCGAATCGGAAGAAGGTGGTCTCATCAGGGCACACTGCAGTTCAGAGACCCGTGATGAGGGCCGTTTCTCATGGCTGATGATTGCGGCCGCGGAGCTACTCAGCCCGTCATATGTGGGTGATGTGGTGGTCTCTAGGTGTACGACCGTATAGAACGCTAGGTCTACATCGTGTCGAGCCGCCATGTGGGATGGGGGCGGCGGCAAAGCATCGAGACCGCGGTGATGGCTCCTTCTTCAAACGGTCTCCCAAGCAGGTCCATGCTGCCTGGGGCCGTAGGGCGATAAGGCCATAGGGCGTAGGGCTGAAGATGAATATGGTGATGTCGGATGCCGACCTGCACCTGTTGCAGCCCTAAATGGGAGGAAGGGTGTACAGATCCTGCGGGGGCCTTCCGAAGTGGTCAAGCTCGTCGTTAGATTCAAGTTCCCGTCAATCTGTGTCAAGTCGCCACTACCGTCTATGTTCGAACGGGAGGGAGGTTGGGGGCCGGAATAGGAACCTAACAGCGGCCTGGCTTTGGGAAGAGAGGGCCAAATTAAGCTTTCTCGTTCTCTCCATGTGTATTCGTCGTCGCTGGAAGGAGCAGCAGGTCTCGGCGGAGTGGGTCTTCACTGCTGACGAAATCGTATGTCGTTAAGGCTAACGCGGCTTGATCCGTTTGAGCAAGGCAACGCGACATGTCGTGCGGTCCACGTGACCGGCGCTGACGACCACGAAATCCAAATACACTCCATTGAACCGACGCTGACGACACGGGGTGGACGAGTTTGGATGACAGCCTTGCAACATCATTGGGATGACGATGCCCTCTGCTGATTCCCAATCCCAAGCTTGTCAACAGACAGACCCTGTGATCGTAGCAGGACGAATTCAGGCACATTCTGCGAGTCCCTGTCCCCGGGCCCACGCCAATGGTTTGCCTGGTGGGCGGTCACTGACTCACCAGCCTGCCAAGGTAGTCGCTAGTCACCTCACTTGGCTGTGACTTGTCGTCCTGGTCTGTTCTCTTTCGAGTCGCGACTGCGCTTGTGCCTCTTTCCCGAATCGGCAACCTGGCACCGCTGCCTAGAGATGCGGTTGCAAGAAACGCACAGGCCGGACAATTCGGAGCGAAACGGCGCTTAGCAGCCTGGTCGCACTACTTAGCGCTACCGAGCCGCCTGTTACACCACCTTGCGTCTACACGGAAGGTATGGTTGTATTCTGATAGTAGCTTACTCCGACTTTCCTTCGGGGGCCATTATCGTGGTATGGCAGTCGAGTCTTCCGACGCAAAGTGCCCTTGTCATTCGGCTCGTATTTCGCAAGGCCCGAACAGGCTGAGCAATGCAGTGATACCACTATAGTCGGTAAAGATCACGTTGGTCAGGCATACGAATCTTGCATATTGCTGATTAAGTCGGGGTGGTTTGATTTTTGAGGTTTATCTAGGCAACTCCTAAGTCGACCTGCCTTTCAAAGCTAACCATAGCCACCACTATGTGCTTCCAATGCTGACCGAAAGAGGAAAGGAATGGCTCTTTGCCATTAAGGGTATCATGAAGCTTCCGTCACTCCGCTTCTCCTCTAACCTCGTCGTCGTCTATTCCGCACCAGAACTGTGCTCACTGCCGAGCACCAGCATCGGCCTGCTTCTGGATGTCGTGCTCAGCACCGCGCTGCTGCGTCTTGCCGACATCGTGCTGCCTCTGGTACTCCGCCTGCTTAGAGCGGTCGCCCGTCACGCCGGCGACGGCGTTGCCGAGCGCACCCGTGGCGCGATCCGACAGGCCAGAGCCGAAGTCCTTCAGCTGCCCGCGGGCCTCCTGCTCCTGGCCCTCGAGGTTCTGCTGGCGGCCGGTCTGCTTGAGGTTCTCGGAGCCCACCAGTCCGCCGACCGTCTCCTTAGCCGACCCGACGGTCTGGTTCCACGAGCCCGTGGTGCGGTCGGGGTCGTCCTTGGTGACGGCGCCGGCTGACGAAGCGGTGAAGCCGGGAAGCTTGGCTGTCGCGTGCGAGGCGTCGTACTCTGCATCGGCCTTGTTCTGCTTGGCAGCACCCTCGGCCTGTCAACTATGTTAGCTATGTGTGTGCCCTGGTTGCTGCCGTTGAAGCTTTGGGCCGTGTTCGGCTCACCTGGTCGCCCGAGCTGCCAATAACGCTGCCTACGACATTCTGCACGTAGCCAGTGGCCGAGTCAACGTATGACTTGAGGGTGGAGGTGTTATCGTTGGTAGACATGGTGATTGCGTGGTGGGTATTTGTAGGTCGTTGACGAGGTTGAGTGCGTCTTGGCTCGTCGGACGAGTAGTATTGATATCGATTGTATGCCTGATGATTTGGCGATCTGGTTTGTTGAAGTGAGAGGGTTCAGTTCGAGGAGAGGAATTACAGCCTTTATATGGGGAGTTGAAGGCGCTTTTCACTTGTTGAAAGGCGTGATGCTTCTCGGACCTGCCATACGTACTGTAGGACCCTGATCGCCGCAGAAAGTGGGGCTACCCATCGTCAGTGACCGATGATGTCACAGCCTATGACATCACTGGCGGGGCAAACACCTGCCAAGACATCCGCGAACCTCAACACGTGAACTCTGCAGGTCGTGGTTGCCGGCATGCCTTCCGGAAGGTCCCTACATGTATCAAGTAATCATCTGACCGCCTTCAGATGCGCATGCGAACCCTCGCGTCAATCAAGAACCTCAGAGCGTCGAACCCAACAGAAGTACACGTGTATTCTGCCACAGGGCTTGCGCATAGAGCATAAGAGTTCAGATGACGCTGCACACACCGCACCGACGGTTCCCAACAGCGTTGTCGACGGCATACCCATGGGAGACATGGGAACACGTACTACGAATGTAGTTGGATTTGAGTTAAATCCTACGAACAGGCGCTTAAGTGCTAGAGTCTGTGTTACCTCCGAGGCCGGCATAGCTCCGGTCCATGGCCAGACTAGAACACGGAATGAGAACACGTTCATTCCCCCAACCGTATGGTGACCAAGGGAGTCCAGCTACCTGTCCCTGTCCCTGCTCAGCAGCGCCCCTTGTCTGACAGAAGCTTCCTGCCGCGTTGTCCGAATTGATGCAGTGTCAGTCTCCAGTATCAGACGACCGGTGGGGATAAGGAGATGTCGATTATGGCTTGAAGAAAACGGGCGTATGCAATTACCATTCCCAGCCTTTGCGATACAATGGCTAAGGTTACGGATGTTGCCCCTGAGACTCGACAAGGAGATCTCGACAGTCGGTTCGCCACGAGGCGTACCGTCTGGTCTTCCCAAGCTTCGTCTCGTCTTTGCTGTACCTAAGATGAGACTCCCCATCACTTATAAGATTTGCTGGGAGTTTCATAAACATCAGCCCTCAAGACTTTATTTCGCCTCCTGAGCAAGATGCCACGTCATAAAAAGCAAGACATGGCATTTCTCTCCCTCCGGCAATCTGCTTTCTCATCTTCCTTCCCCCCCCGCGACCTGCCAAGTGACCACAACATAGCAACAAACAATGCCTTCCCTCCGCTCCATCGCCGTCTACGGCATACTCCCCGCCGTGGTTGCCTACCTCGTCGTCGGAGCTGTCCTAGTACCGCTATACGACATGATCAACCGTCAGCGGCACGAGAACGAGCGCAACAGCGACTGGCAGCAACTCGAAGAGACTGCGGCGCGGACCCGCTACGACGAGTGGTCTGCCGGCCACCGCAAGCGGATATCGGAGAGGCAGAACCGGGAGCTCGAGGCGGAGGAAGACCGGGCTTGGATTGCTCGGACCGCTCAGAACCGCGGGTTTCGAACAGAGCTGCTATGGGTTGATGGGTATGGAACTGGGCCCTACTCATCTATGCCGCTTTTTGGATCAGTCCACTTACACGGGGGGAGAACAGGAAAGCATGCGATCATTCTCAATGACCTTGAATCCTTATGCCCCGAGGCATGAACTTGGATAGGTTCTATGGATGTCGTGTATAACAAGCATTTGTGTGGGAAGACGAGAGTACTTGGGTGCATATTCTCTATCATGTCGGATTGGTTACGGAACCGGACAGTGCATTGCTATTGGATACATGTGGAGTTACATGCCTGGTGCAGTTTGACCAGGAACGGAACGGACTACATGGCACAAAATGGGTTCGAGGGGTATCGGGTTATTTTGCATTGCAATGGAGAGTTGGATAGCTCCATGAACAGCTGAGGAGTCCCTTGGATACCGAACACTAATAGATAATGACAGTAATCGAGAGTCAGGCGACTAGACGGCCATATACTCTTTGTAAATCCTACCGGACAGGCCAGGGAAATACAAGTTACCTTGTTGACCCGAACCCCTTTTCACTTGTAGCTTTTTCGGTGGCTCTTGTGCCCTGACCTTCCTGCCAGCGGCTACAAGTACAATATTGCTGCTTACAGCTTTACAGGTGTGTAGGGAGGTGTGACCTAGACAAAGTACTGGTCGTTAAGCTGTCAAAGCCTATGTTGCCTCACGACCACAGAGCAGCGCCACAAGAGCCAAGGTTGAACTTGAATATTTAACCAATATCCTATATGTAGGCCGCAGCCTTACATCCCATTTTGCATCCAACAGGGGTATCTCAAAGCGCTCCATGAACCGAATAATCCACCCGTCCTCCCCGGGGTCCATGTTGAAAGTTTCCATATACATCATCAAGCGCAATGCTAGCAACACCCTTTTCAGAAGACAAGACAGCCAATTTACGCCAACTGCGCCCCCAGCCCAGCAGGCCTCTTCTCCGAGTCGCTCAGCTTCTCGTTGTCTTCGGTGAGCACCACGCCGCCGTCGACGATGTGCGCCGTAACGCGCGGGCCGGTGTAGTATTTCCTGCCCTTGAGATACCAGTAGCCCGTGGCGAGGAGCATGACGAAGGCGAGGATAACGACCGCGTAGTTCATCTGCGGACAGAAGTTAGCACACATCCGCACGAGAGTCCCACGATATGGTGCAAAGTAAAAGATAACTTACATTATTAGCAGCCACGGGCAACATGGTAGGAAACATAAAAATAATGCTCGCAAAGCACGTCCAGGCGCAAGCCCAGCCATTGACGAACGGGCTCGCCCTGCCCAGGTTCCAGGGGCCGGGCTCGAAGCGGCCGAAGAACAGCTTGCATATGATGGGGATGCAGTACGACCAGTCGAGAGCGATGGCGCAGAGGTTGAAGATGGCGGCGATGGTAATGTAGCTCCCCAGGCCGATCAGGTTGATCAGGATGCAGAGTAGCGTGTACATCCACACGGCCAGCACGGGGGTGTCGGTCCGGCGCCAGATCTTGTACCAGATCTTGGAGCCGGGGATCATCTGGTCGCGCGAGAAGGCCCACAGCGTGCGCGAGCCGGCCTGCAGGGCCGTGATGCACACGAAGTTCATGATCAGGAAGGCGGCCACGGCGAAGAAGATGGCGGGGCCCTTGCCCATGACGTTGTAGAAGATCTGCACGACGGGCTGTCCGATGGGCGAGGCGAGGATATCGGCCGGCTCGCCCATGCAGATGACCAGGATGATGTTGTAAACCCAGCCGACGAGGTAGGTGAAGGTCAGGGCGAAGGCGATAGACTTGGGCACCACGCGAGCCGGGTCCTTGACCTCTTCGGCAATGTGGGCGGCTGCATCGTAGTCGGTCATAGTCCAGCTGACGGACAAGAAGCCGAATAGGAACGAGAAGCCCGGCGGCGTCCAGCCGCTCAGAGTTTCGACGTTGGTAAACGTATATGAGGCCGTGTGCTTGTCCTTCTGGAGCACCAGCAGCGCAACCCAAGCAGCAAGCAGGACAGCGATGTGGAAGATGGCGTAGAAGGAGGCGAACCGGTGCAGCCACGAGGTAGACATGCTGTTGATGGCGCCGTGGATGATGGATATGGCGGCCATGACTCCAATTACGTGCCCCTGGGTCGGATAGTACGTGAAGTCAGACCCAATGGACACGGCAGCCAGCATCATCTGCGCAGCGCCGTAGGACGAGCTGGCATTGCCGCAGATCTGGCCCACGAGGTTGAGCCATCCAACGTACCACGAGATGACGGGCGTGTACTTGGGCGGGGCCAAGTACTTGAGGGTGAAGTACATTCCACCCGAAGTCGGGTAGGCTGAGGCAATCTCGGCGATGGACAAGGCCAGGCAAAGGGCACCGGCTCCGGCGATCAACCAACACCACACGGCCGACGCCGCGCCGCCGGCGTAGAGAGGGTAGGAGAACGTAGTAATCACGGTGCCGAAGAGCCCCGAGATGCTGAGCGCGAAGCTGAAGCAGGACCACATGGAGAACTCGCGCTTGAAGACCTGTGCATCGGGGGGAACGATTAATTAGTCATTTTGAGCGTGCAAGTCTCATGGCGGTTCGATATATGTGAGAACGTTGCGGAGGTGGGCGAGCGATGTATAGATTGGAACACTTACAGGCGCGTATCCCATGGCCGCGAGGGCCTTGTCGGCCTCATCTTCCGAACTGCTGTCTTGAGGATCCGACGCGGCAACAACCCGCTTCGGGTCGGTCTCTTCCTGAACCTGACGCGCCATGTCGGGCGAGAGTAGCTACACGTCTCGCCAGCTAACCAGTCCCGGAGGAGTCACAACTGATGAAGTCTAGACCGATGCTACTCTATTTCGTCATGGAATAGCACTATGGTAGTATGCAACGTGTAAAGTGTGTATTGGTGAAGTACCGGCTCGGTGGTTAAGGAGTAAGGTAGTCAGGAACCAAACTCTAAGGATTCGAGGAAATGCTAGAAAGATGTCACCGGCGGGACGGAACGGGACTGATAAGGAAACCAGGATCTCTCTTTTATTTAAGAGGGTGCCACTCCCCCAGCGACGTCTCTCGAAGCTTCAACGGCGGCTTCTCTGCATGTGGGCTAGAGGCAAAGAAGAGATTTATTTTCTGGGGGTCCGCAGTGGGTGCCTTGGAGAATGATGGGACGACCCTTGCATTTGATAAAGGCTATCACTGGAGAAATACACTACGTAGCAGGGCAGGCAGGGTCGATAAGAGAATTTCAAAGTCTTGTCCTGCGGACTTGGCACAGTCTCAACCACTGAAGACATCCAAATCCAGGACTGTCGGTGCGTTTACGCCTGGGAGACCATCGATCGGTCTGGCCGAGGCATACCCAAAGAAACGCTTGGCCCTCCTGCTATTGGTCTGCTGCGGAAGACCTCGCGGGGGACCACTGCTATGTGAGCTCTGTGATTGGCCCTTGGCCCTTGGATTTCCGGACGCCACAAGCACGAGAGGCGGGCTCCCCTGCAAGATAGCGAACCGTGGCTGTGTGGGGTATCACGAGTGTCGCCGTGATCTCGGCACAAGGAGATGATTCCGCTTGCCGCTGATTCGACACACAGAACAAGTTGAAGAACGTCGAACCACGTGTTATAAGAGACTCACTCACAACTGTATTCAACACTGGCTAGAAACATTGTGTCATTTTGGTATTTCGGGCTACTCTTGGTGCAATGGACTTGCTGCTCCTTTGCCGAGACTCTGTTAAGCCGAGATTGCAGTCTCCTCTTTCTGCAGATTGGCGAAGATCGAATCTGACCATGACATCACCGACACGTGGAAATGCCAATAGAAAGTCGGCCGGATCAAGTATTCAAGATGCGGGCAGGCACAACGGGTTAAAGTTACGTTTGCTTTTCGAGTACAGCACGTGTACCTCAATTGGTTTCTATTCGTTGCGCTGTTTCGGTTTGTCCAAGTATTGTGTATTCAATTGAACATAGCAGGAACACTCGAAGAGGTGCCTCCTGGGGGTACCAAGACGACAGTGTTTAGATGAAGCGCATTCGCGTTAGTCGAGTCTAGACTTTGAAGTCAAGCATGCTCTACTAACAATCTTTGACACTACACTAATAGTGATGCGCGAGCTACCGATTAACCAGATCCTCGCAGTGATACCTATCGAACAATCATCGAGCATTGGGATCCTGTTGGGTATCAAAACGCGTACGAACCCATCATAGCGCTCTTCAGCTCTTGAATCAGCGCCTTCCAACGCAAATCTTGCACTACTGTGTAGACTAGATCTTGAATCTGAACCCATGAGCAGCCGCCTCGCCGGGCAGAGCATTGATGGCCCCCTCGACAAAGATACCAGCATCGAGCTTCCTGTTCAACCTCACGAGAATGAACCTCAGCACCGTCGCCGCGACGATGGCGATGAAGGCCGTGCAGCAGTTGACGGCGAACGCGACCGTGTACCCCGGATCCGCGCTCGCCGGGTACATGTAGCTGGCGTAGATGCTGCTCGTGTTGCTGACGGCGTTGATGAAGGCCAGCGCGGCGGCGCGCTTGGCCGGCGGGCGCGGCATGGTGTTGCTGATCCAGGCCAGGGCCACGACGTAGCCCGTGTAGACGGACGAGGGCATGAGCATCATGGCCAGGTAGCGGGGCGCGATGTGGTTCGTCGTGGCGGCGATGATGTAGGCTACGATGGCCACCCAGAGCGGGATGGTGATGTGCCAGTACCGCTCGCCCGTCCTGTCGGCGTGCATCGCGTTGAGGTAGGTCGTGATGACGGCGAGGACGTAGGGCGGGGCGGTCAGCAGCAGGGTGTTGATGTTGTTGTAGTGGAGGGTCTTGACCACGATGGGGAAGAAGTTGGTTACCGTTCCGCTGGCCACAATGCAGAACAGGAGTACCATCTGTAGCTCTTGTCAATAAACCTTCCACAGCCAGCTCACAACAGTTGGGGGTCGTACCAGCACATAGGTCTTGATATCCATAAAAGCCAGCTTGGCTCCCTTCCAAAACGTCTGGTGCTCGCTATCAATCCAGTCGTCCTCGCCGATGTCGTCCTCCAGTCGCCAGGCCGCCAGCGCCCTCTCCTCCTCGGTCAGCCAGCTTGTCGTCCGCGGGAAGTTAGGGAGGATGAAGAAGGCGGCGAATGCCAGTGCTATGGTAATGACGCCTTCTATGATGAACAGCCACTTCCACGCCCTCAGCCCACGCGTGCCGTCCATGCCCGATGTGATACCAGCCGCTATCAGGCCAGAGAACGCGCCCGAAATGAGAGCGCCCGAGTACAAAACGGCAGTCCTGAAGCCCAGCTCGCTCCGGCGGTACCAGCACGATAGATAGTAGAGACATCCGGGGCTAGCAGCCAGTTAGTACATTTTTCGAAAGTTGTTCCCAGGGGCTGATGTCACGTACAAGTACGCAGCCTCCACAAAGCCCAAGAAAAATCGAACAGCGAGCAAACCAGCCGCGTTCTTGCATGCGGCTGTCGCCGCGGAAATCATACCCCAAACGATCATGCACGTAGGGAGGTAAATAGCAGGCTTTCCGATTTTGTTAAGGAACAGATTCGATGGAATCTGCATCAGCAGATAGCTACGGTCCGTTATTAGCCTATGTGGGTGATAGATCGCAGGCAAGATGAACATACCCGACGAAGAGAATGCTCACGGCTGTCTGGAACTCGACGTCTTTCAGGTGTAAGTCTTCGTATAAGCCACCCAGTTTGGCAGCAGCGATGTTATTGCTGCAGTCGCAGTTAGCAAGGGGTCATGAGAGCCGGAGGATATGCCGTGGAAGATTCGTCGCACGTACCGGTCGATATAATTCAGAATGTACATTATTATGATCGCAGGCATTAATCTGAGGTCGATCTTGCGCTTCAACTTGAGTTCCAGCTGATCTCGCTCCTCCTTGGTGTATTTCTGTAGGATCTCTGGGATTGGTATGCGGGAGACGTGAGCCACTCCGCCATCCTTCTCCTTGGTATGGCCAGGACTGAGGTCCCTATCCGAGCCGTTCTCGAGCTCAGCGACCCGGTCGCCCTTTTCGCCCGAGTCTCCCATCATGAGACGCTGTACCGAGATCAATGCGGGCAGTGGTATCAAGTTACAGATGCGCGGCGAAGGCGGTTCTTATCCAAACTTGGCATACGTTTCTGGTCTGAAGAGAGGAAGTTGGGATGTTATGAGGAGTTGAAGCGGTACCACCCTTGGGTAGGACAGACCCCGGGGGACAAGCGAACTTAATACCACCATTATCGCAGCATTCGCTCAATCCCGTCTTCCTAACCGACCACGGCCGACTATCACTGGCACGCAAACCAGGGGGCCAGCAAACCATCCAAACCATCCTGCATCTCAGGCCGCAGAGGGACAGGCGGGGAAGCAGAGCAACCCTACCGTTACCTCGCTTCCCTGATCTAAACAAAGAAGGGAAGCGATGTGACCGTCACCGGCAACTCAACGCGAAGATCCATTGGCTATACGTGGTCCCGGATATCGTCCTGTCATCGCGCAGACCTTCAGGATCGGCATCACGAAGAGAAAACAGTGGTTCTCAGGATCGGCAAGCATTGTCCATTGGCTGGATGAAATTGAGCGACATGTTCAGTTTTACCAGAACGAGTGAAGTTCAAGGAGGGGTGACCGAGACCTCCCTGGACCCCCAGTAACCCCGACCCTTCCCCGACCTTGGAGAATCTGGGGTGTGTGGGGTAAACACTGCCGACTCCTTTGGTCAAGTCTGAAGCTTCAAAGTTGCACTGGCAAGGAAAGGAGATGATGAACTGTAGAAAATAAAACTTGTCATTAAGTGTAGCATGTCCAGCAGATGAGCAGATGAAGCGTCGTCAAGGCTTCCTCAAGCACATTTGGAATCTGCGCTTGGCTGCATCAATGGCTTGCCAAGCTGGCATCCTCAAGGCTTGACTTGACACCCCCCACCAGCCACCGACCGACGCCATCAATCGCTTCCCCACGATTTCCAAGTACCGAGAGTCGCTAGGAGGACGGCATCACTTCAACGGTCAGCTGAGGCAAAGGGAGATCAAGAGGTGTGGCCGTCCCGCACAGTTCACCATCGTCATTCCAAAGTCAGCCAAGCTAAATAGCTGCTTTCCAGGACCCATAAACCTAGAGAGGCAACCTCAATGGCCATGTGCGCCAGACCCGAACAGAGACTTAACTCATAGGTGAAACAGTTGCATTCGGCCCCCTTTCACCCGTGAACGCCGAGTTTGATGCCGAGCGAAGCCTGGGTAAGTGAGATGCTCAGCTAATCTAGGTCGACTATGTTAGCGATACTCGAAAAGCAGCTGTGAGAATATCTTGATGAGGAAATTACGCTTCAGACAGTTTGAGAAGATTGTATAGACGCGGTTTGTGTACAGCATTTAGCCTCCTGACGGATGGGAATACGCACCCAAGAGCGATTGGCAATCTGATGGCCCCGCGGGCGTCATCATGTAATAAAAAGGAGAGAAACAGAACTGAGGAAGCCACTTACCATGGGTATCATCAATTGGCCAACATATCGGCCCTTCTCTGAAGTCTCATGTGGAGGAACAAAAGGCGCACATCCTCAGCTTTCAGGCCTGAACTTCCCCCTCTTCTCCCTCATGGCCTCAACCCTCCTCCTATCCTCCTCGAACTTCTTTACCAGCTCGGCCTGCTCCTCCTTCTTCCTCTCCCGCAGCTGGAACCGGTAGAAGTTACTCAGCTCCTCCCTCTTCTTCTCCGCCTTCTCCACCATCTTCCGTCTCGCCTCCTCGGCCTCCTCGCGCTTAGCAGGCGCCGTCCGCCCGCCGCCCCGCGTCACGGTGACGAACCCGTCCTCGTCCGGCTCGCTGCGCAGCCTCTTGGCCAGCTCGGCGGCCTCCCTCTCGCGCCGGTTGTACACGGTGAAGAAGGCGTCGACCGCCGCCTCGGCAGCCGCCTTGTCCGGGTAGGTGAGCCGGACGTGCGACCTGATCCAGCTCGAGCCCAAAGTGCGATCCTGCTCCGGCACGCCGCCGGCGCCCCAGACGGGGTACTTGCCGGTCTTGGCCGCCTTGGCGACGGCCTTGAGGGCCTTCTCCACGCTCTTCTCGTCGGCGAGCACCACGACCGCGGTCCCGCCGCTGCGTCGTAGCGGGCGAGACCACGGCTCCGGTAGTCGGGCGGTCTCTTCTTCCCTGGCGTGCTGAGCGTCTTCGTCCTCCTCGCGCTTGCGCTTCTTGGAATGTGAGGCTAGGCGGGCTGCCTGTGCGGGGATGAGGAGGTCGGCGAGGGCCTGGGAGGCGGCCTTGCGCTCGTCTTCGAATGTGACGCTCTCGAAACGTCCGGCTCCGAGAAGGGCGGTGAAGAGGGCGCGGAAGTGCAGGCGGGTGCTATCGGCTGGGGCGTTGATTATGAAGAGGCTGCGCGAGTCGTCTGGGGTTGGGATCTTGGGCGCATTTCGGCGGAGGTAGAGGTGGTGGGTAGTAGGTTTCGGGAAGGATGGGAGGGGGGGTATTGAGATTGGTAGGATGGAGAAGTCTCCTATTGTTGATCGCGTGGACGGCATGGTTATGTGGCTTGTTTGAGGCTCGCTCAGGTGCGAAGATGCGAAACCTTTCGGGGTTGATACAGAAAGTTTCTTGCCCCACCAGGACATTCGTCTTCAGCCTTATCTAGCGCCAAGCCACAAGCGCTTCCTGATTGGCTCACTCGTCGGCAAGGTTAGCAGACTCGTACCGGCCTTCTGGACAGTTGCGGAGTTTGGTTGAGTCGATTTCACAGAGCTCCTGTCAAGAAGGGAAAAAGTGTACTTGAACCCGTATTACTATGTCGGCCCGACAAGTTTGGACGGGATGAATGAATGTCCAGGTTCGACCGGTGTCCGCGGGATGCGAATCTGCGATTGCAGACTCCACAAGTGTGCTTGTACTTGCCAGATTTGGCTTGGCTCCAAGGCAAACCACGGTCTCTTGCCATGACGGAAAATGGTGAGGTCAACACCAACAAAAGGATTGGTAAGTCATGGAAAGCTTAGCCCAGGTATGGAGTTACCTTCCGCACGATCTCGTTTACGTCTGTCTATATGTGACTATTAGTTGGAATATATCTTCAGGTAATTGGGCCCTGCTCGGAATGTTTGAGGGACTACCGCCTTGCCTCGTATGGAAGACTTCGGACATGAGATTATGACATCAACTGCTTCAGCTGATCGACGTGCTGAAGAGAGTTAGGCTAACCAGCTGTTGGCCATCCCTTTCTTGTGGCTTCTTGTCGCAATGACCACAACGAAGAACCGATTTCGCAGAGTCCAGCAGTTTTTCTCAGGACATGGTCAAGATGTTAGTTCACCAAGCTCCAAGCCGCCGTACCTCCTCGCCTACCGCTCCTCAACCACCTTCATCGTTTTCACCATCTGCCTGGCCATCTTTACCGACATCCTCTTCTACGGCTTGATAGTGCCAGTCATTCCCTTCAGTATCACGGTCCAAGCCGGTGTCGCGGAGGACCAGGTCCAGCAATGGACAGCCATTCTGCTAGCATGTTACAACATCACTCTCTGTATCGGCTCGCCCCTGGTAGGGTTCTACGCCGATAACACCACCTCGCGCCGGTTTCCCCTTCTTCTTGGCCTACTCGCACTGGCTGGGTCGACCTTGCTCTTGTGCCTGGGCAAGAACATCGCCCTACTGGTCGTCGGGAGGCTGTTGCAGGGTCTCAGCGCCGCTATCGTCTGGAGCGTCGGGCTAGCGTTGCTCGCTGACACGATGGGGAGGAATATCGGATATGCCATGGGCTATGTGGGCATCGCCATGTCCGTTGGTCTGCTCATTGCACCTGTCATTGGAGGCGCTGTGTATGCCGCCGCCGGCTATTACGCGGTGTATTATATCGCCTTTGCGGTAATCTTCTGCGATATCGTGCTGCGGCTCGTGTTGATTGAGAAGAAAGTGGCGAGGCAGTGGATTACCGATGACGAGGCGACTCCTGTGGCAGAGGCTGGGCATGAAGCGTCAGACATCAACACCTCAGAGTCCGAGAAGGCTGCCGGCACACCAGACATGCCCATCGGAGATGTGGAGCGGGAGGCTGCAGGCCGAAGACGGAGCAGCAAGGCAGACTCGAATAACACGTCAGCCTTACCCGGCGAGAGACAGACGCAGGGACCCGATCCGTCTTCCGAGTCACCTGTTGGTGAGGCCGGCAAGCACCCTCACTGGGAGCTGATCAAGTCAAGGCGGATTCTTGCAGCGCTGTTCGGGTCCGTTATCGAGGCCGGAGTCATGTAAGCCTCGTCTTCTCGTTTCGTTTCTGTTTCAGAGGCTGACTTGCTTTCTTCCCACGATGACAGGTTCAGTTTCGACACTGTGATGCCACTGTTCGTGAAAAACACGTTCAACTGGAAATCCACGGCAGCAGGCCTCGTTTTCATTTGCGTCATGATACCGGGGTTCATCGCACCGCTGGTTGGCCTGCTGGCCGACAAATACGGCGCGCGTTGGCCCTCCCTGGCTGGATTCGTGGCTACGGTCCCGCTGCTTGTCTGTCTGCGCTTCGTCACAGAGAACAGCATCGGGCACAAGGTGCTCTTGGGTGCCCTGCTTGCGCTCCTTGGTCTGACGCTGACCTTCTGTAACACTCCGCTCATGGCAGAGATCACGTACGCCATCGAGGAGAAGGAGGCGAGAAGGCCCGGCATGTGGGGCGAGAAAGGGGTGTACGGCATCGGGTACGGCCTATTCACCACGGCGTTCGCGCTGGGTGGTACCGCTGGGAGTCTCTTGTCTGGATACGTTGTAGCTGGGCCCGGATGGGGGACCATGACGTGGGCGCTTGCCATCTGGGCGGCTGTTGGGATTCCTGTCGTGGCGCTTTGGGTAGGCGGCAAGACGAGCAAAAGACTCGAAGGGCAAGGACAGGGCAGTGAGGACGACACTGCTCGGGAGGAGTCGGGATCAAGACGCAGTGCCGTGTAGGTCACGGCATCGCTCTATTTCTGTGTAACCCCAGCCGTAGATCCTCTGGAGTCGGATCGGGCTGAAATCCTGCATGTTGATGAAACGGTCTGTCACACAGACGCTTGTCTTGTAGTGTGGTACCCCATATGCAACCTACTGTATATGCATGCGTATGGTGTAGTATCCCCGCCGCCCAACTTCGTCCTCATATCTCGACGACAATGCGGCCCCGGCCACGGCTCACGCACGACAGCATCGATGTAGCCTTTTCTTCTGGCAGCAGACCAGTGCCGCGGTGCTCAACGTCGCCTTCAAGCAACGTGATTTTGCACGTAGCACAGTTACCAACCTCACAAGATGAATCCACTTCGTCAAAGTGCCCCTTGAGCACCTCCAGTAGCGTCTCTTCTCCGCCCACCTTGAGCATTGTGTTGTTTTTGTTAGCCACCACCACCTCGAACGGATATCCAGAGACATCCGCCTCAAACGCTTCGAAGTGCACTTCCGGCTCCGGGATTCCCTTCTCCCTCGTCACCCGAGCGGCCTCGTCCATCAACCGCCTGGGCCCGCAGAAGTAAAGCTGCGAGTTCCACGGCATATTGGCAACAATATCCGGAATGCTCAACCGCTCACCCTTCGACCTGTCGTAGATGATGACCTTGTCGTTCCCGAGCTTCTCCAGTCGCTCCCGATACGGCACCTCCCCCGCCGAGCGGACGGCATAGTGCAGCACGCAGCTGTAGTTTATGGCGTCGTAGCCCTCAATCAGCGCTAGGAACGCCGTGATGCCGACGCCACCAGCGACGAAGATGTGGTGGCTCGCGGCCGACTTGGCCGGTATGCCAGTCGTCAGCGCGCCGACCTGCAGCGGGTGCCCGACCTCGACTGCCTCGTGGAAGTACTTTGAACCACCCCTGCTCTTCTCCTCCAGCGAGATGGCTAGCTCAAACCTGTTCCGGTCCCCTTTCACGACGGAGTAGTTCCTCACCAGGCCGTTGCCTAACTTGATCTTGGCGTGAGACCCGGCGCTTAGCTCCCTCCCGTCCTCCAGCGGCTTCACCGCCTCCAGAACGAAGGACATGATCCGCGGCGTCTGCTTCTTCTTCTCAACGACCGCAAAATCCCTCCACTTCGGCGCATCCCTCGATTCCAGCTCCTTCTTCGCCTTTGCCTTCGCCTTCGCCACCCTCGTCCTAAACATCCCCCTGCTCTCCTCCCCCAACTCCTCAATCCCCGCCAGCTCCTCGTTCATCTCCATATCTCCCTGATTCCGATGCAGATACTCCTGGACCCGCTCGATGGTCCACTGCGGGTACCTCCTCTCCACCAGCCTGATCTCGTCCCCGGCCTTGAGGTACCCATCCTCGAGCACGCGGTAGTACCAACCCGTCCTGCTCGTCCTCCACGTGTGGGGAGCAAAGTTCTTGAGGTGGAAGCGGTGGTTCAGCTTGAAGCACGGCTGCCGCGGCAGGCTCACCTGCAGCACCAAGCCCGCGTCGCCCACGGCGTGCACGTCGCCGAGGCAGACGTTGCGCTCGTTCATGCGTGCCACCACCAGATTCTCGCCGAAGCCGCCGGGCACGAACCGCTCGGCCGCCTCGGGGAATTCCTCCTGCCAGGCTGGGTAGTGGGATGAGCAGTCTGGCAGTGTCGTCAGTGAAACTGTTTGGTCGCCCTCCATGTAGTTGCGTCGTTTAGCTTATCTTACAGCCGTGCAGGGCCTTTTCCGGCCCGCCGTGGAAGGTGTAGTCGTGCTCATCGTCCACGATGCCGCCCCGGCTAACAAACACTGGCTCGTCGCGTACACTCTTGTCTATACCCGAGAGGACTGTGAGGCCGGGCATGGGCTTTACCTTGCCGCTGCGGACCTCGAGTATTCTGTCAGTCGTGAATGGCGCATTCAGGTCGACGGGCGGTTCCGACGCCCCAAAGCGAACGTGGGAGAGCTTCTCGGTTATCGATTGAGCGGCCATTGCGCCTGAGATCAAGTCGTAAGTACCCAACTCGACGGATTCAGAAATACAGAAATAAGAAGAGGCTGAGGTCTGCAAGATTACGCAGCCGAGTCGATGTTCGCATTCTATCTAACGATCGCCTGGTGAGGAGAAGTGCAATCCGCCGTAATCCGCCGTGATACTGAAGTGGTGCTCAATGACTGTTCTAGTCCTGATTTTGATTGGGCGGCCATAATCAGGATGTCAGCACATACGTGGACAGCTAAAGCCCGATATCTGTTGACTCGCATGGGCGTGTTAGCGTCTCACCACGTAAGACATCTAGATATGTAAAGTAATCTGAAATTGCTAGAGGGCTGCAGTTCGGTCGGTACCTAAGACTGTCCCAGAAGTGAAATGTGGCAGAACGAAGCAACCTATGACCTGGGATGCCAAGCCGAGCCACTTGTGTGTGGATGGCTCGGGTTAGGGTTATGTAACTTATCACATCATGCGTCACTGCTCGGAGAGTCCAACTCGCGAAACCGGATGGTGAGTAAGTGATCGGGCATCTTCCGAACGGCTCATTGTTGATATACGTGGCCTATTCCGCCATTGGAAAGGGCCATGCGTCCCATTTGGCGACTCGATTGCAGTTCCTCCCCGGCAGTACCTATGAAGAAACACGAATGTGGCAATGGGTCAGCTTGCAATGTGCGATATTCATATCAGCCGGACCAGTAAGCTCCCACATTGCTGACAGTCGTGACTTTCCGCCGCTGCGCTGCACCTGTGAGACTGGATGGTCGTGGGCTCGTGGCCATCGAGGATGGAGTGTCGCACCGTCGGACACCGCCAGATGAGCACTTCCAATCGAAGGACCCAAAGCCTTCCCTTCCCTAGTCACAGGACTCTTGGCCCGGGGATGATGGCTGCGCCTCGGCCTCGTCTCGTAGAACCTCTGATGTGATGACGGTGCGGTATTTACTGTGATACACCGTACATGGGAGCCCTTCGCACGATGTTGTTCAGCATGGAACGGTTCCGACAGAGAGGTCAGACGACGTCCACAGATCCTGAACAGTCGCTAATTGATGCCCATGGCTCAAGCGCTTGCTTGAGCCGCATCAAGCTGAGAATATGCCAACAGAGCCTCGTTCGGCATCATGCAGCGTGCTTCAGACCGCATCTTGTCTCAGACCGGTCGCCGACCAGAAGTGCCCGGTCTCAGCCCGGTCTCATCCGTCTGAAAGATGTCAGATTCCCGAACTACCCAGTAGACTTTCCGCGAGAGCTGCCAGAGTTCGAGGATCGTGGCGGCGTAGCAGGTCAACTCAACACACACGGTTCTTCCCTTCCAGCTACGCAGCGTGGCGCTCTGGCCTGGAGCCGTCACTTAGCCGAGTAGTAACCAGATGTCACTATCACATGTAACCTCTCGTGATGCGGAGCCCGGTGTCAAGACGTCGACGGTGCCACTTGAGCGCTAGCCAAGGCTCTGTATTGCACCAGAGCATGAGCCGCATCTTGGAGAGATGTCATAAAGGTGAGCGTGTGATCCTGGACTGTGGTTCCATGTGATGGCATGCTTGCCCACAGAAAGCAGCCCTTTGACGGCAGTGCTGGTGAGCGTAGACAGGTTCCAGAAGCTAATGGATTGGCGTCGGTTCGCTTCGATTCCTGAACCCGGCTGAAAGCAGTCCCTGTATCCGTGCGTGTAGGGTCAAAGGGGGTCACGACGCCCGAGTTCGCCCATATTGGAGGGGCGGCCTATCGGGCTGGCTGTCATCTGAGAGTGTTTTGGTTGAGAGCGGATCACGAGAGAAGGAAGACATTGATGGAACTGGCGCACTGTGCTACGGACGTGAACATGGCATTTATTGAGCAGCAGGCTGGGGAGCCGAAGGTGTAGGAATTGGAGCAGGTCAGGGGTCTGTGCGTTTATGTCGTGCGAGACCCACATGAGGCTCCGACTCGCTCGTCGGTTAACGATGCTGCAATTTCATTGGCCAAATCCAGACATAGGGGAGAGATACCTTACCTTGTCGCGTGCCAACCTGCGATACATCCGAAGGAAGGAATATACGGGTAAACATTCTGGTCGGAAAACCGAGTGACACCCTAGTCTGGCTGAGCAGAGCCGCATTGGTATCCGATACCGGGACCTAACCTCCGTGATAACTTGAGTCGAACTCAGACATGGACCGACCTCCAACCGCGGGAGCTGCTGGTCTTGTCGGCAGCTTCTTGAAGCCTCCTTCGCCGCACACAACACCAGGGCCGGAGCGTGAGGGGAGTAACCGGACGTGTTGTGCATGCCTCTGCGATGACATATCGAGCTACAAGGCGTGCACTCCGTTGCACTTGCATTCTCCATGTGAGACTACCTGATGCTCGTGCCTCACATGCCCTCGCTGGATGTGTGATTTATAGAGCAAGTGGGCCGAAAGTTCAGGTAAAGTACGGGGCCTCCATCTCCCACAGCCTCGCACCGTTCGTCCTCTCTATAAAGTCTGTCCCCTGGGGCACTCGTCTGCGTCTTTTCCCTCTGCCGAATGTTTGCACGCTACAATGTTACCATGATTCATAAAGGACAATCCTCGTGTGCTGAGGAGGCCGTGCGACTCCCCGCGAGCAAACTGACCTCCGCGAGCTCTGACTTTGAGCATACGCGACAGCTCGCGGCTCTGCATGGCTTACACTTCTCTTCCCGGCGCCATGTCCATCAGAATACTTCCCTTTGAGGTCGTAGCCCTCGTGGTTGGTTATCTCGGCCTGGATGATGTCCACAACCTCAGCATCTGCAGCCGCCATTTTCGATTCTTGGCCTATGACCAATCAATCTGCAAGAGAACTCTTCAGGTACGCTTTGAAAGCCTTGGGTGTTAGTCATTCTCCCGAGGATACAGGTTGCTGACGGGATCACCAGACCACTTCCGCTTCCACTGTTGAGGCGCAGCAGGCACTCTCCGATGGTGACTATGCGCGAGCATTACGCCGTCTCGTAAAACGGAGGGAGGCGATATCGTCAGCGTCCCCTTTTCTTACCGCCGTGGTGGCGTTTGCCGATAGCTGGCTGTACGAGAACGGCGTTCTTTGCCACATCCGAGAGAGGCAGCTCCGTGTGCTTGACGTACACCACTCCGCGGATCAGGAGATTGTCGTCGACATACGCAAGCTCCTGGACGAAGCCGTTCCAGACTCTCGAAGCAGCCGGAAATACAAGTTTCAGCTGCTTTATCAGGCGTACGGTATCGTATCTTGCCTCTACACGCACGCCAGACCGCAACTGGCGCATTGGCTCGTGCTCTTCAGTCCCAGCGAGAGAAAGGTTATCACGACGCGTCGTCTCGACTCTGCCTACAAGATTTTTGTGCGGAATAACTGCGACTTCGTTTATTATGGCGTCCAATCCGACATTGGCAACGATGGATTCCGGCGATGGGTGCTTCACGGCTTCAGTATTCGGCAGGGCGAGTGGCTCACAAACACCCTCCACCTGCCAGACACGGTTGGCTCGGAGATCGACGCGACAATCTGCTTTGAAATCATCGATGGTTATTTCTGCACCCTCACCAGCCATACCTCGTTTGAGGCGGACAGAATCGAATACACTTCTTACTACGACTTCTTCCGCTTCCCGCTCGACTGTCCAAGCCATGAACATTTCGAACGACCGACAAAGAAGAACCTCTTCCGGAGGCAGCACTCCGAAGGTCCTATTGATGACCGTTGGACGTTTATGAAGATCTTTACAGACGAGCTGTCCGGTGAGCTTAAGCTTGTGGAGTCTAGGAAGGAGTGGCTTTCAGGCAACAGTTCGGCAACCCGAACCTACTACACGAAAACACTTCATGTTACAGAAACCGGCGAGGGGGCACGGAGTTCGCACGGGTCTGACGAGGAAGAAGACGCAGACCAATATCCAGAAGACGACCGTTTGGCACAGTTCCTGGGATCATCTTCCAAAAGCAACAAAGGCCACGCTCCCGAACGACACCCTACCGAAGTGCATGTTGGAGATGACGGTTCGAAGTCTGTCATGTTCACGCTAAGCAAATGCTTTATACGTTCCTATCATCCAGCCAGCCAGGCGTTCCTGGACTTGGTGGACGACCCTGATGAGTCCGGCCCATACGGCCAGCAGCGAATACGCATCAGGGCAGGCACTCGACTACCGCGAGCGCAATCTACGCTGCACATGCACTACATGTCCAGCGGGACAGAAAATCCAGGACACCCTCCACAGACGCAGCGGCACATAGACGACGCACACGAGCAAAGCGGGGTGGTATCTTGGCCGCCGGACTGCCGTTCATCAGAATTCGACAACATACAGAATGTGCTGAGCCCGCCTGGTTACACTGGAAACGTTCAAGGAACATGGGATCACCGGTCTTTGGTCTATGCTACTGGAGGAGGAGGAGGAGCAAACGGAAGCGTCAAGACATTGGTCCTGGTGAGCTTTGATCCAAGTATATACCTCAAGGGCGCCAGGTCATTCGAGGAATCAGGGGGTGCCACTTCGTGCAAAGGGGATCTCGGCACGAGATTGAGAGACATCCAGGATATGCTCGCCCCGAGTCACGGAAGAGGCAGGGAGAAGGAAGAAACCAGCATCTCTACGTGTCTCCCGAGCGTGGACGGGGAAGTCATCGTTGAGCACAGGCACTCCGCATCATCTGTGGGAAGCGGCCTGATCAACCGAAGAAGCCGAAGCAACGGCTTGGAAGCCCAGACGCATCCGTGGGCTTCATTCGAGCCAGCGCAATACTTGACTATTGGACTGGGACTTCACTTTGCGAAGTGAGTGGACAGGGGGCACTCTTGCTTCGGCTGCTCATGAAATAACGTACGTGCCACTGCCGAAAGATTAGAGGTTTTGGTGGGCACGTTCTGTTGGCTTACGGGGTTGCTGGCGTCAGAGGTGCATGAAAGTGCACTTTTGTCTTGCAACCGAAAGCGAACGTATCGACGACTGTATCAGCCGAGTTAGACCTGCCAAATACAGCGCAATACACATTGGCATTTGCTCCAGCAAACAAGCCGCGCACCATGAATTCCCGGTTCTGAGTGGTCAGCACCGCAGGTTTGCGGAGACGTCGTGGCCATGCCAAAGGTAAGGAGATCTCATCCCCTGGCTAGACTCCAACCTTCCCTGCCAGCTCGCCCTTTTACCATGCGGTGGAATGTCGATGTCCCTGCCCGATGACCTATTTGTTCCCAAGGGGCTATGGATCGAAGTTAGGCCAAAGAGGACTGTGGTGGCAGCCTCGTTTTGGCATGCTGCAGCTCACTGCAAGATTTCACAAATAGAGCAAACAGCCAATTCTACGCCCGAGTTGTTAGGTCTTCATCAAGCCACTCGTAATTCTCACCTAGTCCGCCGAGTCTCAATGCTTCTGCAATACCACTCTAGATCTCGTCAATATCCAGCCTCCTGAATGGTCCCAACCCTCTTGGTCCTCCACAAGCATTCCACCAGCAGCACCTGCACTAGATCGAGGCATATTCCCGTCTTCAGTTTGCTCCCTCCTTGCTTCCCCGGCTGCACACTGCCAATGCTGCAGACGATGGTCTTGACGCAGAAGCAGCAGTTCTGCAGCGCCCACAGAAGTCTCATGCGTCTTGGGAGGCTTCCGTATATGCCACGTTGACAATATCCTCCATCCCTACGGGGACATCTCTAAGCAAACACACGATGGTTGCTGCAGGGAGATGTGCTCGAGGTAGTACACGCTAGTTATAGACTAGGAGGCGGCTGCATGTGCCTATCGTTCATCACTCTAGCTTCCCACTTCTTCAAAATACTACATCCAGTCGAGGGGAGAGGCTTCCCACCTCCGAAGGTGCATATATGCGAGCTGAAAGTGACCACCTTCCGTCGTTACACTCGCTTGGTCTCTTGTCGCACATGCTACGGCCCCATGCATATGCCGCTTTCATTCCGGAGGTATACCCGTCGCTCCAATGCGACAGTCCTTTGAGATGATCAGGGCTACCCCTGGAGAACAATGAAGGGAACATGATACCAGAGCAGGGAGGAGGTCCGGACTGCTTCTCACGGATAGACAGGAAAACCAGAAACCGACCCCCAGAGGATTGAAGCCCTCGGTTGCATGGAACCCCCAAGCTACTGGCCTGCAAGTACGGACGGACAATACACGCAAGGGAAAAATGTGCTGAACGAAGCAAGGCCAGAAAAGGAGTAGACCGTCACAACAATATTGCACATGTCCCCCAACCCACCATAAACAGCTCACATGCCAGGTCTCCATTCGTCTGACCCGCGTTATCCATTACCTCAACTTGAGTAAAAGAGGTATCTCAGGCGTTTCGAAGGCTACCCCCACGAGAACGATGCAAGTCCAATCAAACCCCAACCGGGCTGTGAATCCCCCTATGCGCCATGTGCCCTCAAAGACCTGCAAATGACGCCTCCTTTCCTATACAACCCTGGCTCCCCTGGCACCCACGAGCACCGCAATTGCTGACACGATCTCCTCAACGAAGAACCATTACCATGACTCGCCTTCAGTCTTCCCTCCCCACGTGAACCTACTGTAGTCCTTCTCTCCTAGCTGTTCAACTGGACATAGTTGCCTGTACGAAAGTTAGCCCCCATTCCCCAAGAACGCCAGAAGACAACCCCATCTCCCAAGAAACCAGAGCAAGCAAAGACTTACCAGGAAACTGCCCCTGCTTCCCGTGGAGCTTCCCAGTCCACCAATCATTGTCGCTCGCCGTCCTGGTTATAATCTCAATGACATCCCCGGCCCGGAAAGTGAGATCGCCCTCGGCCTGCGCCGAGTAGTCGTACAGCGCCGTGCACGTCTCGGCAGGCGGCACCCCGCTCAGCCGGCTGGGCTTCGGCTTCGGCGGTGGCGGCGCCGGCTTGGACTTTGCCGCAGCCGCTAGCGCCGCCGCGGACGACGGCGTCGTGCCGGGCGAGTATGGCGGTGGGGCCGCGCCGCCGCCGCTGCTGCCGGCCGCTTCGACGAGGTGATGATCTTGCTGTGCCGGCCGCTCCCACGGTCTCGGAGCGTGGGAGGGGCTAGTCGCGGAGAATGGCCCGGCGGTAAGCAGGCCGGCGTTCGTCCTGCCCTCGAGGGCGGCCGGCTTGCCGTACTTGGGCGGCCGCTTCTGGCCGGTGGTCTTGAACTTGACGATGGACAGCTTCTCGGCCTGCTCCTGGATGTCGCCGCGCTTCTCGTTGAAGGCCTCCTCGATGTCGCGCGTCAGGTCGAAGTAGCCGATGTCGCAGTGCTGCATCTTCTCGTGCAGCGTGTAGAAGACGTTGAGCTGCATGTAGTAGAAGCTCTGGAACAGCGGCTGGATGAACTCGCGCTCGAGGGCGAAGAGGCGCGGCAGCTCCTCCTTCAGGAGGTCGTTGAAGTAGTTGTACTCCTGGGTGGCGGCCTCGACCTCGTTCTCGGCCTTCCACATGGCCTTCTCGTCCTTGGCGGACCGGTCCTTCTTGTCCTGCAGCTTCTTGAGGGTGGCGCGGTGCCGGTCGTAGTCGAGCTGTTTGTGGTCGCGCTTGACGGCCGTCTTGCGGATGACCTTGACCACGTCCATCAGCTCCGACGCGGGCCGCACGATGCGCGTCTCGATCATCTCCAGCTCCGGCTTGAGCGTCTCCTGCAGGTCCTTGACGATGGCCTCGTACTCCTCGCACGCGCGGATGCCCTCGACGTTGCCGTGCACCTCGAGCGACAGCGGGTCCGACATGCGCCCGGATATGGGCTTGTAGATCTCGGCGATAGCTTTGGAGAACTCGATCTGGTGGTTGAGCATGCCGTTGATGGCGTCTGTGTACTTTTTGCTCTCATCGCGCAGCTTCTTGGTCTCGGTTTCGAGCTCTTGGAACCTTCGTTCGGCGTCGATGTATATGGGGTCTTTGGTGATCTCGCCGAGGTTGAACTTTTGCTTGAACACCTGTGGCGTCTGAGAGGAGAGATATCGACGTCAACCATTCTGCCCCGGTACTTCTCCGGGAATGCCGGGCGCCACTTACTCGAACCAACGACTTCTGGAAGCCCTTGAAGCTCATCTTGGCTCTTGCGATGTATTTAGGGAGCTACTAGGGCGAGACTGTTTCTTAGGAGCATCAGAATGAGGGCGTACTATATCGCAGACTCGGTTGTTGTAGATATATCCTCGCCTTTCAGGCGCAGGACAGCCGCTTCGAGGCAGATCGGCTGAGGACGTATGATGACGGGTTCGTGGCGGTGCCGTTTCCAGCAACTCCGTAAGCCGAGCTTGTGACTGTGGCTTCGCAAAATGGGTTGGAATGGAATGAGGCTAGTTTACCGGTGCCTGTCTCTTCCTGATGGATATTCCCTGTAGCGACAAGATAGCAAAGAGTCGAGATCAATGAAACTATTCCGACAGGTACCCGATTCATGGATGACCTCTCTTTTTCAGGTGTTGGCCGAATGTAGCTTTCTTGCTGCGGCCACTTTGCCCGACACAACAACGTCAGCACTTGCTGGGCAGCGCAACTGCGTCACAGGCCCCAAGGGCAAAGGTGGGGTTACGCTTACTTGAGGGGACTGAGTGCCGTAGCCGTGATATTCTCACGCCCCAGGAGAAGGGAGTGGAACTGCTACGTACCGAACTCTTACCCCCGTCGGCCGAGTTGCACGCCCCGCATCTTTATTGGAGCTCCGATTAAGACCGACCTTGCCCAAAAGAAAATCCGCCTCCGCCATTACGCTTATCAGATCCTACCGTCATCCATCCTCAAACCTCATCCGCATACCTTGTCTCGACCTCAGCGTAAACCTCAGACACAGTATGGCGAATATCACACCGTCGGTGTTGAAGCAGGCGTCACGCCTGGCCTCCAAGCCATCTCTTTCCTCGGCAGCTCGTCGCAGCGCCTTCTCGCGCGTGGCGAACTCCCAGATTTCAAGAGCACAGTCGCGGAGCTATGTCAGCGAGACCAAGAGGAACGATGCGTCAGTCACAGATAGTAAGATCGAGACAGCCATCCGGTTAGACAAGAAGGACTTTGAGAAAGCCGGGCTTTCGATGAACTCGCAGCAGAATGGCTCCGAAGTGTCTGTCAGTCCCATGGCCGGTACGTTTCCACGCGTGTCCCGACTTAATCCCATGCATTGGACTTGCGGGCTGGATCTAACATTGTCACGAAGAAATCCTAGATCGAGCGACCATAATGGACGAGGGCCAGCGGCCAATTTACATGGACATGCAGGCCACTACCCCAGTCGACCCGCGGGTTCTCGACGCCATGCTCCCCTTCTACGTCGGTGTATACGGCAACCCGCACTCGCGCACGCATGCCTACGGATGGGAGACGGAGAAGGCGGTTGAGGAGGCCCGCGGCCACATCGCCGCTCTGATCGGCGCCGACCCCAAGGAGATCATCTTCACCAGCGGCGCCACCGAGAGCAACAACATGAGCATCAAGGGCGTGGCGCGCTTCTTCGGGCGCGGCGGCAAGAAGAAGCACATCATCACCTGCCAGACGGAGCACAAGTGCGTGCTCGACAGCTGCAGGCACTTGCAGGATGAAGGCTTTGAGGTCACGTACCTGCCTGTCAAGAGCTCGGGTCTTATCGACATGGCCGAGCTCGAGGCGGCGATCCGCGAGGACACGGTGCTTGTCAGCATCATGTCGGTCAACAACGAGATCGGCGTCATTCAGCCGCTCGAGGAGATCGGCAAGCTGTGCCGCAGCAAGAAGGTCTTCTTCCACACCGACGGCGCCCAGGCCGTGGGCAAGATTCCCATGGACGTCAACAAGATGAACATCGATCTGATGTCGATATCGTCGCACAAGATCTACGGACCCAAGGGGATCGGAGCCTGCTACGTCCGGAGGCGGCCTAGGGTCAGGTTGGACCCCATCATCAGTGGAGGAGGGCAGGAGAGAGGCCTGAGGAGTGGCACGCTCGCCCCGGCGCTCGTTGTCGGATTCGGCGAGGCGTGCCGTATTGCGAAGGAGGAGCTTCCCGTAAGTTTCACCTCCGTGATTAATTTCTTTGTAATGATGACACACGGCGTTCGCCTGGCATCTGCCTAATTGCTTGGCTCTTGTGTCACGGACGTCTTCAGCAGCTAACAACGAAACCAGTACGACTCCAAGCGTATCAAGTACCTCTCGGACAAACTCCTTAACGGCCTGCTGGCCATGGAGCACACGTCGCAGAACGGCGACCCGAACCACTTCTACCCGGGCTGCGTGAACGTGTCCTTCGCCTACGTCGAGGGCGAGTCCCTCCTCATGGCCCTCAAGGACATTGCCCTGTCCTCTGGCAGCGCCTGCACATCGGCGTCGCTGGAGCCCAGCTACGTCCTGCGGTCGCTCGGCAGCAGCGACGAGAGCGCCCACTCGAGCATCCGCTTCGGCATCGGTCGGTACACAACAGAGCGAGAGATTGACTACGTTCTCAAGGCCGTGCGCGAGCGGGTTTCGTTCCTGCGGGAGTTGAGCCCGTTGTGGGAGCTGGTACAGGAGGGTGTTGACCTTGATACTATCCAGTGGAGCCAGCACTAAGTTCTGACCTGGGTTGGGTACGGATTGGTATTGATCGAGGATAGGCTGAAGTTTTATCGATCCTTTACATGTATGAGTAGCCATTGTAGATTACGATACCATCGGCGGTTGGGAGGAGTTGAGGATCGCGGATGGCCGTCGGATTGCAGGGATGGTGCCTTAGATTGCAAAGCGGCATGGGGACAGGGAGCTGTTTGCTTAGGCTACTCAGTCAACACTCTTTCCCGGTTGAACACGTTGGAAAGCGCAGGTGCTGCTGTGAGAAGATAATGATGGTGACAAGCTGCTCGGCATAGCTTCTCTAGTCGCCTGCTTACCACTATCAACAGTCTCCGCAGTCATCAGATCACATTAGGCCATAGCAAAAGAAGGCATACCCGTGGTGGAAAACGAATGCCATGGTGATGAACAGGTGTTATGCTACCAACACCATTCCTCCGATATGTTCGGCGTCAGATAAAGCGGCTCATGGTCCATGATGACGAAACAAGTCTAAGTCTAAGTCTGAAAAGCAGAGAAAAGCAAGTAAACAAACTCCCCGACCGATTCAGTAAAGCAACTCTCCCCTCTTCCGAAACGTGTCATTCAAGAATTAACATCAAGCATGGGACCTTCCTGCCTCTCGCTCATAATCCCGAGACCGCTGACACCAGCCACCAGATCTTCAACCCTGGCCCCATCCTTCGCCTCGCCGCGTCCAACATCCTCGCTCCCTCCCTTCTGCTGGCAGCTACACTTTCCAGCACCAGCAGCAGCAGCAGCAGCAACCTGCCCCGTAACACGCTGGACAACAGCAGCCCTCTAGGCTTCCCCTCCTACTCCTCCTCCGCCCAAGATCGACGGCACGGCACTGCCCTCGCTCTGGCTCTGCCCGCGCTGCCGCATGAACCGGTTCTGCTGCCGCTGCTTGGCGGCCAGGTGGAAGCCCGGCTCGTACATCTTGCGCCACTCGAGGTACTCTTCGTACTTCTGCTGCTTGTAGGGGTCGTTGTCGCGCGGCTTCTTGGTGACCGGGAAGTGGGGCGGGACGACGGCGGCGGCGGCGACGGGCCCCGGGGGAGGGAGGGTCTTGGCCGCTGTGGCGTTGGGGAGCTGCGGGAGAAGCGGCGGTGGGGGGAGGATGGTCGATGGCGTACTGCTGACGGGCGGGCGGAGATTGAGCGCCGGGAGGTTGGGCAGGGGCATGTGCGGCATGAAGGCGGTGTTGACCTGTAGCTGAGACGCTGGGGGAGGCGGGCCGCAGTGCGGGAAGGTGTTGAAGTGGCTGCCGTTGTTGGACATGGGCAGATCCATTGGCGGCGCTGGTGGCATGGGCGGGAATGGCGGAAACATGTTGGGCGGCATGCCGTTGAAGTTGTTGAAGAGGCCCAAAGGGGGAAGTGGCGGCATTGGCGGGAATCCCATCGGGTTCTGTATGCCCTCGAGGAAGGGAGGGGGCTGCATCATTGGATTGCAGGGTGGCATCAGGTTGTCGATGCTCTGAGCTTTGGCTGCAAAGCCAGTCGCGCCGTTGCCGCCCGGATTCTTGTCAGAGTCGAATGGCATGCCAAAGGGCTTCATGGGCGGCAGCCCGGCTGGCATTGGAACTGGAGCTGAGATCCCTCCTTGGTGGAAGATGTTGCTGACGTGCGGCCTGGCGTGAGTCTTCATGCCTCCTTGAAGTGCCGGAGGCGCCGACTTGAATTCAGAAGCCGCAGGGTTCAGCTTCTTCACCGGACTCTCGGTGCCATAACCCGAGTCCTTGTCGCTATGAGCTGGACCTGGAGGGCTGATCTCGATGGTGGATGGCTCCGACTGGTCGCTGGGTTGCTGGTAGTGCAAGTTTAAGGGAGATGTCGTGGACCGCTGGTCAGCCTTCGATAAGTCGAACCTGGGCGGAGGGCCAGTCTTTGACAGTCGGCCGAGAAGGGCCTGGAAAGCCTTCTTCTTCTCGTCCTGCTCGAGCATGTTCTCACGCTTGCGGCGCGCGCTCTCGGGAGACCCTGCGTCCACACCGCCGATCCGATCAATGGCTTCGTCGTGCTCCATGAGAGCAGAAGCCTCCTTCTCCTTCATAACCCGATCATATCGAGCGCCGGTGTCCTTACTCAGGTACTCTGGTGCAAGGCTGACGCAGCGATTGCCCATGATCTTCCTGAAATGGAACACTTGATGCTTCTGATCGAAGTCAATGTCCTGGTCGGTCTGTGCGCGAAGACGGCGCGGGTTTTTAGCCATCTTCAGCTCGCCGATAGAGAGTGACGAACAGTTGCCGGAAGAGATGTATGCTTTCTCGACTGGTGACACGTCAATGAGGAAGGAGTTGGGGACTGTAACGGTGGTGCCATTGGAGCGGACGAGGGTCAAGGGCTCAGAGGCCTTCAAGACGATCTTGGTGAAGTCTTTTCCGTAGAGGGGCAGAGAGGTGCCATCATCGGGGGAAACGTCGATCAGAGCATCATCGGAAACATCAATGAGCGGATTGGTGGAGACGTCGATGAGAGGCTTGCTGGGCACGGTAATGTTCTCTGGGGCATCCTTGCGCCAGTTCTTGCTCTCGATGGCCTTGTTGGCCTTGTTGTCAACGGTCGTAGGCTTGTCTTTGCCGTCCGCGGCAGACTTCACCTAGAAGTCTGACTTGGCAGCATGGCGACGAGTGGCCTTAGCCATAGCACGTTGGGTACGCTTAGAAGCCGGCATCGTGAAAGCTGACACTGGCATTGCATTAGCAGGGAACTTGGTGAGTGGACGAATGGGAGACTGTACGAGGATAGGGTTGTTGGAAGGACGATTGTAAGGTTGTTAAAAGGACGATTGCTTGGTTGGAAGACTGGTTGAGCAGAAGAGAAACTTGCGGAGGAAATATTGTGCCAATGGCAAATTGTGCGAATGGAGAAGGATAGGCAGTATTTATAGTGTTGAGGCGTGGGTTGAGAAGTGAGGTTCAGGTGAGGATTGCATGGACACACCAACCACCCCCTTTTCAAAGTTGAGCCGCAAGTCAAGGACAGGTCACGTACCGAGATATCCAGAGACAAAAGTCGTCGTCCAAAGTCGCTCCGATAAAACGCTTGAGCACTAGACAGAAGAAATGACTTAAAGCTGTTGACCACGATAGACACGATAGCCAAAAAGGGTGATGAAGATGACACCGCTTGGACGCTTCAAGATGTCGAGGAACAGAAGAGAAAGAAGAGAGGCAACATCAAGAACCATGGCATTTGAAGACGGCACACATTGGGTTACTCCTTCCATCACGTCACCATAGAAAGGAGCATGGCACGGCAAATCGACAGTCTCGCACCCATCAAGCGTCTTACCATGGTGCTTTAAGTCGTCGCTCCCTGGCACATAGTCGCCCGTACCTGGCACTTCCAGCGAGAGCATTGCGTCAAGTCTCCGCGTCAGAGGTACAGCTCCAAGTTGGCAACATATGCGGAAGTTCCGATGGAAGAAAATGGACTGGTCGGGGTCACAACATCTACAAAAGAGATGCAAGGTAGAAGGGGCGCATCAAAATACGCAGAATCTTCAAGTGGCGTTGCATTGAACCTTCCACCCTTGATACCTACACCTAGTCCAGATGTCTCCGTGCCATTCTACCTTCTTTTGAATCTCAGTCAAGAAGGAAGAGAAATGCCTGGACTGGGCGATCAAAGCTGCTTCATGTTTCCAAACAGGTCCGGAAACTCAGCTGCCCATCCATCCTTCTGTGCATCTGAGACAGTCTTAAACTGGCTCCTGGCGACGGAGACGCGGCTCTCGGTGAGTTCGAATTCTTTGGGAAGGCGACTGCGCGCTTTGGCCGCCTCGAACCCCCCGACCATCATGCCCACAACCTCTCTAGCGGCCAGGGCAGCAACAGGCATGCCATGTCCTGTGTAGCCGGCGCAGATGTACAGACCGCCGTCTCCGCCTGCTCCACCAAGACTCTCCGGTACCGCGCCTACCCAGGCATGGGAGTCGCGACTGTAGCCCATGATGCCTGTCCATTCAAACGTGGCATCGAGCACGAGTCCTTCTTCCGTCTCTGCGCTAGCACCCTCACGAGGCTCAATGGGTGTCAGATCCAGGGGTGGCGACAACTTGGAGCGCAAGTGCTTCGCGATGGGCTCGTCGATCTCATCGTCTCTCCACACTCCTACGTTCTCTCCTTTCACCATCCTTCGTCCGCCGCCGAATATGTGCTCGGCCCCGGGCAGTGGACGCTGGACGAGATACTCCCCTCGAGGTACAGCCGGCGCTGGATAATCGCCCAAGGTGACATATGAATGCTCAAGTTTAGCCACCGACTTGCCGTCCTCACCTCTGGGTGGAAGCAGAGCCGAAACTTGACCTCTCGTCGGCACGATCAGGTCGCTGAAAGCGGGGAGCAAACGTGATGTGTAGCCGTTTGTGCATAGCAGCACCCTTTTTGCCCTGATGCGGCCTCGAGCTGTTGTTAAAATCCAGCCATCATCGCCATTCGCTCTCTCCAACTTGAGCACCGGCGTGTTGGTTTGGAGATTGAACGACGGAGCTGGGAATTTCTGGAGGAGTTGCTCCAGGACCCAAGCGACAAGCTTGTACGGCCAGACTGATGCAGCATGTTTCTGTACAATAGCTCCCTTGGCAGTTGGAATCCGCAGGGAGGCAAGTCCGTCCGGGTCTCGTACAATCGTGAGCTGAGACCCAAGATCGGGATGGTGCTTCTTCACTAGAGCAGCGGCCTTCTCAGCGACATCGAAGAGTTCCTGGGTCAAGAATGTGTGCACGCCCGAGAATGAGACCCAATCACAAGGGATGCGGTTCTCTTCAATGAAATGCTTGAGGAAATGGTATGTCTCGAGCTCAAACGCAGCAATGTGCGGCTTGGAGGCGTAGACTATAGGTTGACAATGGCCACCATTCTGGCAAATCGTAAGATCTTTGCATCCATCTGTTTCAGTAGCAGCAGGAGTTCCTCGCTTACCCGTCCAGTTGCTCCCCAACAAGCCTCTCGAGCCTCAAGCATCACGACATGATCATCGGCAGTGTCTCCATTCTTCAGGAAGTGAGCGGCAAAAGCGCCCGTGATACCGCTTCCGATAATGACGGTGGCTGCGGTCTCAGGAAGCTCTCTGGTAGTCCTGTGGCCGTACAGCTTCTTAGATGGGTCTTTGTGCCAGTATGACCGTGTTGACTCGGGTGTAGGTAGGCCGGACTGGCCGTCGGCCACTTCTCGGATCATGCTGTACTGCGGGATACGTCGCCAAGCGAGTTGAAAAGGGGGATGAAAACGTGAGGTACGACGGAAACCCGTCCGCGGCAGTATGGACAACTGACTACAGGGCGATATTCAGTTCGTTGAACGGCGTTGAGTGTGACGAGACCTTGTTCATCCAGCTAGAGCAACGCGGTCTCTAAAGATGCCGCTCAGCTAAGTCGTGGGAGTAGTAACCGGGGAGTCCAAGTGTGCCGAGTAACTCAGTCCAACGGAGGTGTCGTAATGAACCTGTATCTCTAGTAATCGGTAAGATATGAGCTCACATATATACGCTGTCGGCTGTGTTGGTGTGTCCAATGCTCTGCGTCGACCCAAGCTCGACCAACTATACGTCTGACCTCAACAGGATGCTGAAGGATGACAGTAGCTTTCAAATATTGACACTCGACAATAAGCAGGTGTATACCAAATGACGGCAAGGAGACGATCATATAGTACTGTAATTGTTGAAGGCTGGAGGACTGATATCATATATGTACCTTACCTTGCAAGGTGTCGATTTGGCGATACGAGGTCGCGTGCAGATGTTAGATAAGATAACAGTAACGTGGGGTCAAGTGCACAGGGCCCCGGCGGTGGTCCGTGTGCGGTTGTTAGCGCCTCTAATAAAACTCCGGCCACAAACCCTCCGGAAGCAACCTGGAAAGTCTACACACGTCATTCCTCACAAAAAATGTACCAGATCAGTAGAAGTGCACGGGCCACTGGAGCCTGGACCAAAGATTTCCAGGTTCTGCTACGCGCTCCAGAGTCTTCCTTGCCAGCACGCGACCACAGTCACTAACTTGCAGTGATCGACAACATCAGAGTCAACTCCGAGTTATTCAAGCGGCAGTTCCTACTTTTGAAGAGGCCTCGCATTGCTTGATAGAGACGAATATTCTTTTCAAGCAGCTCCCAGGGTCTCGAAAGATACCCCACTCGCGAATCTAGACTCTAGACTTACCTAGGCTCGCCCACTTCCGACGTGTTGAGTGGCCGACCTACATCACATCGATTTCTGATTCATTTTGCGCCGTCGCCCGATGCGCCTGAACAGCCTCAACTACAACCCCAAGTAAGTAAAGCCCTGTGTCCCTTCCCTCTTTTACCCTTGTCCCTTGCCGCCGCTGCATATTGTTGCTGGGTGTTGCCCTTGGTGCCTGGTACCAAGCCCTTTTGCCAGGTCCCTCGGTACGCCTAAGAGCTATAAAAAAAAAGGGACTTGTCAGCTGCAGGTGAAAAGGTACCTTACCCTTTGGCCTTTTTGTCAGTGTCGCCGCCTGACCCCGCTTCGCGCTCCCAAATTCCGCCCTGGCCTTCCCCATTACCTACTGCAGCCGCCGCAGCTTTGACACTGCGACTGGCAGTACCCTACACAGTACAACCCGAGCCGTGACCAATCTTTGACTGACCCGACGAACGTCATCGGTCGACCCCGGGATCCGACATTGTCTTAAGACACCTCAAGCACTGTTCTAGACCCGCACCTTTACTGACGTCTGTCTGCTATCATTTCCAGCCTCAATCTGTCACGGTAGCCGCTCGCTGCCGAATACCTCTCTTACCCTCCCTCACCATGGGTCAGACACTCTCTGAGCCCGTCGTCGAAAAGGTGCGTACTTCCGGTCGACGTCCTTGCGCCGCATTCCTACACATCTTCCCACCCAGATCATGCACCGTCACCCACCATCCGCACGCACCCAGCGTTGTCGAGAGCGTGACCAGGTTCCGGGTCAAGATGACCGTGCTCCTGGTCAAACGAGGCGCAATATGGCATAGGCCACGCGACCACCCACTGGAACTCTTGATTGAGTGTCTGCGGTCCATACTAACCATGGATTGTACACAGACCTCAGATCGCGGCCAAGATGATCGACTGATCTATGGCGTGTCGGCCATGCAAGGCTGGCGTATCAGCATGGAGGACTCGCACACGACCGTCCTCGACCTACTCGCAAAGGCTGAAGCCTCCAAGGCCCACCCGCAAAAGCTCTCCTTCTTCGGTGTCTACGACGGTCACGGCGGAGACAAGGTCGCATTATTCGCCGGCGAGAACATCCACAAGATCATTGCGAAGCAGGATACTTTCAAGACAGGCAACTACGAGCAGGCTCTGAAGGACGGCTTCCTGGCCACTGACCGAGCGATACTTAGCGGTATGCCAGGACCTTCCGCTCTCCATAAACGAGACAGCACTACCCTCGAAGGGTCGTACTTGGAAGGGCGATGGGCTGATGATTCCATGTGAATAGATCCAAAGTACGAGGAGGAGGTATCTGGGTGCACAGCCTGCGTTGGCCTCATCACAGACGACAAGATTTATGTTGTGAGTCTGCTCCTCGGCGCCAACTGGCTTTGGTGCCCTTGCTAAAGACAGTAACAGGCAAATGCCGGAGACTCGAGAAGCGTGCTCGGTGTCAAGGGCCGAGCTAAGCCCTTGTCCTTTGACCACAAGCCGCAAAATGAAGGTACGTTGCCCTGCAGACTCCTGAGCAACCGAATGCCGTCCGACTCTTCCTTTGCGTTCCTCACTACCGGCCCGAATCACTGACACAAACATGTCACTAGGCGAGAAGGCACGTATTACCGCCGCCGGTGGTTTCGTTGACTTCGGTCGGGTGAACGGCAACCTCGCTCTCTCCAGAGCCATTGGAGACTTCGAGTTCAAGAAGAGCGCCGAGCTGGCCCCAGAGCAGCAGATCGTCACAGCCTACCCCGATGTCATGGTCCATGAGCTAGGCGACGATGACGAGTTCCTGGTCATTGCCTGCGATGGTAGGTTCAAGGCGCGCTTGACTGCTGCTCCATTACTCAGAGCTAACCACGGCTTCTAGGTATCTGGGATTGCCAGTCTTCTCAGGCCGTCGTCGAGTTTGTCAGGCGTGGCATCGCTGCCAAGCAAGACCTCGAGAAGATCTGCGAGAACATGATGGACAACTGCCTGGCTTCGAACTCAGAGACTGGCGGTGTTGGCTGCGACAACATGACTATGATCATCGTCGGATTCCTGAGGGGCAGGAGTAAGGAGGAGTGGTACGATGAGATCGCGAAGCGGGTTGCGGCTGGAGACGGTCCTTGCGCACCCCCCGAATATGGTGAGTCTACTGGCCCCCCCCAGTAGCTGCGCTTATGATCTCCTGGAAACTAACACGCTCCTTCCCCAAACAAGCCGAGTTCCGCGGCCCCGGTGTACATCACAACTTCGATGATAGTGACAGCGGATATGATGTTGAGTCGGACAACCAGAGAAAGTCATTCGGTATGGGAGGCTACAAGGGTCGCATCATCTTCCTCGGAGACGGAACGGAGGTGCTGACGGATTCAGATGACACTGAGATGTTTGACAACACGGAGGAGGACAAGGATCTCGCCAGCCAAGTATCCAAGGACTCCGGCTCGGACGACAAACAAGCTGCCGACGGCGCGAGCACCGGAGACGAGTCTAAGGGTGGCGCTCATGCCGGAAAGAAGCTGGGCGAGGACGAGAAGGTCGACACCGGAGCAACGTCAGAAGAGGCCTCCAAGGTCACGGAGCCAAAGGCCAAGGCAACGGATGCGTCGGAGAAGTAGGGAACGATGCTGCGTGGTTTGGTCGAGCAGGCGCTGCACGAGGCGTACGATGTCTGGGACGGTGGGGGTTGAGCTTGACGGCTAAAGGGCTAGGGAATACCGTTTTGATGTAGTCTTCTGGCTGGCAAGGTCAGGCAGGGACGGAACGCCTGTTTTGTGCGTCGCATTTTGTTACTTTGTTCCCCCATCTGCCGCCTTCCCGAATCGCTGGGCGGATTAGCTTGTGTTGATGTCTGCTGCGGCTCTGCCGGGGTACGGTTCCGAGCCATTATTGCATGCATCATCCGCGACTTTATCGTTCTTGAGCAAGGGGGATAAAACGACTGCCTTTGTTCAGTGTTCCCACTCCTGTCCTGTCTGCTGCTCCCGATACTTTGTGCTGAGTTCCGAGCAAGGTCATTCATGCATGCGCTATTACTTAAACTTGAACCCCTTCCATCTTTCGGCGACATCACTTCGGCCTGAATCAAGACATGCGCAGAGGAGGGCAGAGCAGAGAAGGGATAGAGCATATATCTAAGTATAGATGCCATCAGGAACATGATCCTGGTCCACCTTGAACAGAATAGACGGACGGATATCGCATTGTGTTTTGTTTACCTGAAGTAGCCAAACACACAGGCCAATCTTTGAAACACGACAGTCCATAGACCATATGCACCTACCAGATGCCCTCGTTCTCTCGAAGCTGGTCTGAATGCGCGACCTCCTTGCCGTTGTTATACCGTCGATATCCGCCGGCCTAGGTCACCCATGGCGGGGTCGCCAGCGGGGATTACGCGCCTCCTCTGCAGGTGAGCATACGAGATAGAGAACCCCCGGTCCGACATTTAATAAGCCGAGTGCGGACCATCCTCTTCCATTCCCTCCGTCTCTAACGTCAGACTCTGGCTCACACTCGTCCGTCAGTAAACCCACGGCCAGGAGCCTCCCAATCCAAACTATGGGTCACACCCACCACCTCTCCTCGGGCCTGAACCACGGCCAACTCGCCCAATTCCACCGCGACGGCTGCCTCATCCTGCCCGACGCCCTGTCCCCGGAGACCGTGCAGTCTCTCCTCGCCGAAACCCGCCGCCTCCTCCACGACGAGCTTGACCTGTCCTCCCACCCGCTCACCAAGTTCAGCACCGGCGGCTCCGACGACCGCGAGCACGTCGGCGACGCCTACTTCTTAGGGTCGGGCGACAAGATCCGCTTCTTCCTCGAGGAAGACGCCGTCGACGCCCAGGGCAAAGTGACGCGCCCCAAGGAGAGGGCGGTCAACAAGATAGGGCACTACCTCCACGAGCTGAGCGGGCCGTTCAGGCAGCTCTCGGCGACCCAGGAGGGGGAGGACGAGGGGAGGGTGACGCCCGCGGGCGTGGCGCGGAGCTTGGGCTACAGGGACCCCCGTGTGCTGCAGAGCATGGTGATACTGAAGCAGCCCGAGATAGGGGGCGCGGTGCCGCCGCACCAGGACAGCTGTTTCCTGTACACCGACCCGCCTTCGGCCATCGGGTTCTGGTACGCGCTTGAGGATGCGACGCTGGAGAACGGGTGTCTTAGTTTCTTACCCGGGAGCCACAGGTGGGCGCCTGTTGAGAAGAGGCTGGTGAGGAAGAGGGAAGGGGTTAGTGATGAGGAGGCGGGGGGGACGGAGATGGTGGTCAATGAGGGGAGGAGGTTCCCCCTGGGGGATGAGTATGGGGAGGATAAGAAGGAGGGGGAGAGGGAGTATGTCGCTGGGGAGGTCAAGGCGGGGACGCTGGTGCTGATCCATGGAAACTTGCTGCATAAGAGCGAGAGGAATACGAGCCAGAAGGGGAGGATTATCTACACGTTTCATGTTATTGAGCAGGAGGGGACCGTGTATGATGGGAGGAACTGGTTGCAGCCGCCGAAGGAAGGGTTTACGAAGCTGTATGCCTAAAAGACTGTTGAGACCCGTTGTGAGGTCGGGGTTACCTTCAGTGGCTTTCCCTCCGTCGCGACGTGCTGTCCCTGTTCACTACGAAGACTCGAAAGTGCAAAGCACAAGCAAGAACACCCAGTAGAAAAAATCTGAAAAACTAGCTCGCAAAGCCTAGCCTGTTGCCCCTATCCGAAACCTGAACCCCCACACGTTCCTAACTGTGCTGTTCGGTTCATGGCAGAATACCTAATGCCCGGCAGGAAGAACCCGAAGTCCGCTTCCCCTAGAACCAAGCCTTCGCAGCTTAAGAATATCTGAATACCTGAGAACATGATAAGAAAAGCTAAAAATACATCCCACCGCGAAGACCGCTGCCGGGTTGACTAGCAGCGAAAACCAGATTCAACCATCCGGCAAGCCAAAGCCCAATCCTAGGCGTCAAGTCCAGCCTTTCGACCCTATCCTGCAAAAAGACCAACCAACCATGGCATCAGCCGACAACCTATCACTCGGTAGTGCCAGCCCACTTCTAAGCAGTCTATCCTCTGGCATACGGGTGAAACCCCCGGTTGCCTCCACGGCCACCACCACGATAGTTCGCACCGGGTCTACCAGCGTTCTTCGGACCGGTCGGTGCGTTAGGCGGCGGCGCAGCGTTCGGGTCGGTGGGCGTCATGGTCTGGTTGTGGTGAGGCTGGTAGGCTCCACGGTTCTTGTGGTAGCCGCCCCTCCCTCCTCCACCGCCGCCACCCATGTGGCCCTGGTTCATCATGGGCTGAGGGACATCGTCGTACATGCCCTCCCAGCTGGTCGGTCCTCCGTAGCCGCCTCCGCCGCCGAAGCCCTGCTGCTGCTGGTCGCGGTAGTTGGGACGGCGCTGCTGCTGCTGCACCTGCTCCGCGTACTTCTGCTGCTCGAACTGCTGCTGCTCGAGGGCGTTGTAGCCCGGTCCGGTCTTGTTGCCGCCGCCGCCACCGCCGCTGCTGGAACCGCCATACTGGCTGCCTCCGGCTCCTCCCTGCGGAACGGGGCTCATGCTACCAGCCCCGGCACCGCCGGCGTTGCCCATGGGACTCATGCCGCCGCCGCCAGGAGCGCCCCCACCCTGCTGGCCTTGCTGGGCCTGCTGCTGCTGCATCATCATCTGCTGCATCTGCTGCAATTGCTGAGGATTCATCTGTCCCATAGCCGCAGCCATCGGGTTGCCTCCCGCAGCAGCACCACCGCCGCCGCGTCCTTGCTGGGCCGCCATCATCTGCTGCATCTGCTGCATCTGCATCATCTGCATCATGGCCGGGTTCATGTTCATAGCACCCCGGTTCATGGCCATCTGCTGCTGCATCATCGCGAAATACTGCTGCATGCGCTGCCAGTACTGCGCCATGACCTGCGGCGTCATACCTCCCGGGGCACCACCAGCGCCGCCGCCCATGCCGCCCATGCCCGACACGTCGTCCATACCCTGTCCGCCGCCGCCGCCCCTGTCGCCGCCCTTGCGGCCGAACTTGCCCCCTCCCCGGCGCGCGGCGGCCTCCTCCTCCTCGCGCATGTTGCCGCGCGGCTGGGCCTTCTTGACCTCGATCGGCTTCCCGTGGATCTCGAGGTTGGCCTCCACGCCGGCGTCGGACTCGAAGGTGACGAAGCCGAACCCGCGCGGGCGGCCCGTGTCCTTGTCCATCATGAGGGTGGCGTCGACGACGCGGCCGAAGCGGGCGAAGTACTCGCGGAACTCGTGGTCCGTGGTCTCCTGGCTGACGCCGCCGACGAAGATCTTGCTCGTCTTTTCCTGCTCGTCTCGAGGGATGGCGCGCTTTGGGTCGATCTGTTGTAGTGTTCACATTAGTGTATGTAGGTCAACAGGGCCCCCTCCCCCCTCCCCGGTCAGTATAGGTTGTACTCACGATCTTCCCGTCGAGGTAGTGCTCCTTGACCATGACAATGTTTACTGTCTTCGGATCTTTGAAGGTGAGGAATCCGAAGCCTCGGGAGCGGCCAGTCGCGCCATCTCTCATAACGGTGCATTCAAGCACCTCTCCGAACTGCGAAAAGTACTCCCTCAGGGATTCTATGAGGCATGATTAGTGAATGCGAATGTGTTCTCTATGGGATGAGACACATACGGTCTGTGGTCTCCCAGTTGAGGCCGCCAATGAACATTTTCCTGGGGAACATAACGTCAGCTGCCATATCTTGCAATCATAGCACACAATGAAGTCTCCGGCGATTAAGGAGTATCCAGGGCAAGACAGTGTCCCGGCTGCCCACACAGCAAGCATCAACTCCGCTTGACACGCGAGAGGCCGCAGGGAGGGTTTGATGAAGGGCAGGGCAGGCAGCATTCCGACGGCCTGGTCACAGCAATTCGTGGCCCAACCTTGACTCCGCACGCCTGTTTTCTGCGGCATAGGCGGCTCTGGCGCCTTTATGGTCATAGCCAGCAGGGATCTTGGTTGGCAGCGGCATATCTGGGTGATGCCATGGAACTGTAACTTGTTTGACGTCGTCCTCTTCCTCGTCGGACTGCGACGAAGGGAAGGCGATGAAGTCCATCTGCTCAGGCTCGGCCATTGTCGCAGTAGTTGAGGTTGTATAGTGTAGGGTGGACGGAGGTGAAGGACTGAGAATCATCTTGGGGTTTCCGAAGTCCCATATTGGGCAACGGTAGGGTCGACGAGCTTTGCGTTGTGCTGGGGCCGTAGCCCTGGTGAGGCGGTGGTGATTTCCTCTTGCCAGTTGCCTCAGGTTGCCCGCCAGAACACGCTACAGCAGTTCTCACTCGTGAGAAGCACAGGCGCAGCGGGTGAACAGCCAGTGATAGTCTTGTCGAAATAATCTCTCTCTTGTCTGCGAGCTCTTGCTACCGAGAAGCTAGGTACTGACTGACTGCCTGACTGACTGATCTGACTGACGACTGGACTGGGCGCTACTCGCTGCTAAATACTGCTATAGCAGCTTGGCGGACATGCCGTGACGGACTTGCCATAGCCCTCGTGTCCCGTAGGATTATCTGGGGGCCAAGTGGCCCATAAAGTGGCAGGAGAGCTGCTCTCCTTCTGAACGATCCGCGTCGGTTGTCTGTCTTGTTGATGTTTTGCTCAGGGGAGTCCTGTCCACTGCCCTGCTCTCGAAGCATGATGGCCTATCCCCCTCCAAATGGCCTTTATGTAGCTCGTCCGCATGCGAGTACCTCTTCGCCCAGATCCTGCAACATGACACAGGGACGCGAAGCTCCCAGTGACAGCTGCATCGCCATTGCCGCCCGACCAAGACATTGCAATGTCTTGTGATGCTCCAAGCACCGGCCGCGACCCTGTTGACCCCAATGTCCATCGCAGCAGCCCTTCGCGACCCCTGCTTATGCTCCGCGGGGGGATTTGTGGTTGTCCGAGTGATAAATTCCGGGAAGGATCGACTCAGGTCGTTGTCTACTCAACCAACGGATCCCATCATGCAGACAAGATGCCATGGATGTAGCATGTCACACAGAAAAAAAAAAATCAAAAATTACAACTTACCCGTCTTCCTTGGCATTAGGGCCCTTACTATGGCCATGATGTTGCTGTTGTGGGATACCGTAGCCCTGCGGGCCATCGTCGTGGTCCTGATCGTGGTCATGGTGGGCGGTGGTCTTGCCGTTACCAAGATTGAAGTCGACTTCGTCATCGTCATCGTCATCTCCACCGTCTCCTTGGTTCATATACGAGTCCTGGCCATTCTGATCGTCGTATTGTTGGTTGGACTCTTGTGCGGGATCGTAGTGATCGTCAGCGGCAGGTTGTTGCGCAGCAGCGGACTGGTCGGGAGCTGCCTCGGCCTTGGTAGCTGGTTCGTCGTCGTTATAGCTGGGATGCTGTTAGCGAGAAATCGCGGGCATGGCTGCGAAGACAACTTACAGATCAGCGAACAGGTCATCCTCGAAGTTCTCTGGTTCCGTCATGATGGCGCTTGATTGCAGAGGGCGGGTCTGTTGTTGTCTGGGCCGATGTCTGTTGAGGAGAGAATCCTGGCTGCGGTTGACAGACAGGTAAGATACCTGATGATTAGCAAATATAGTTGCAAGGAACAGGGCGCCACACAAAAGATATACGTGTGGTCCCTTTATAATACTAGTCTTGAACTCCTTTGCTAAATCGACCTTTTAAAGCGCGAAAGCCTTGGAGGTTGTCGTGAAGTTCAGCTTTGTCGAGCCAACTGGAACAGGTCCACAAGCCATCCAATTGGCAAGGGAAACTGCAGCCTGAGGCGTTGAGCTTAGTCATTCGCGGATTCGCCTCAACTCCGCTTTCCACATGCGGGTGGATCCAGGGTCCAATACCTGCTATTCGACGAGGGCAAGCAAGGCAAGGCACTGGTATTGACGAGGTTGCCATGGAGGACGCGTCTTCCTCCTCAAGAGCAGTTAGATACTTTGTCGTTTCTCGGGGAAATGCATCCATCTTACAATAACGCTGCAGCTCTACATAGCTGCTGTTGAACATGGCCCGGAAGATTGACTCAGCAAAGGAGGACTGGCTCCTCCAGCCCGTCCAGGACCATGAGAAGACCATTACAAGCTCCAGCACCGGGCAGCGCAGCGCGTCTAGACTTGCTCTATGCAGTGCTGTCATATGCATGTCTCTGCTGTTCTGGGGGGCCATCCTCAGCGGGGCGTTCTCCCCGATTGCAGAATGTCTCTATGTGCCATGGACCACCCTAGGCCTCCCGGCCGAGATTACGCCTGGGGATAAGTACCTCCTCGGCGTCGGCAAGGCCGATATCACAGGCCCGATTGTGGAGATCAATATGATGGGATATGCAGACCCAAAGCAAGTCGGCACTGGCCTGCGACAGAGACTCTACTCTCGGGCTTTCATCGTCGGAGATATCGAGAAGCCCGAAGACAGATTCGTATATCTCATCCTCGACACTCAGTCCGGGGATACAGCCGTGAGATATGGCATTCTCGAAGGCTTAGCCAACCTCGGCCCGCATTACAGTATCTACGGCCACCATAATGTTGCCGTCACCGGCACACATTCACACGCCGGCCCTGGCGGCTGGCTGAACTACCTCCTTCCACAGATCACAAGCAAGGGGTTTGACCACCAAAGCTACCGAGCCATTGTGGACGGTGCTGTACTGTCTATCCGCCGTGCTCACGAAAGCCTCCAACCTGGCTACCTCGATGTCGGCACGACCAAGGTGCCGGGAGCGAACATCAACCGCAGTCTGTTCGCCTACCTTGCGAATCCAGAGGAGGAAAGGGCTCGTTATAACATTAGCGCCGAGGAAGACGGCTCTGTGGAAAAAGACTTGACGTTACTGAAGTTCAAGCGAGCCTCAGACCACAAGAACATGGGCGTCCTGAGCTGGTTCTCCGTCCATGGCACCTCCATGCTCGGCAACAACACCCTCATCGCCGGAGATAATAAAGGCGTAGCCGCCTATCTCTTCGAGCAGGATATGCGCAATGACCCTACCGCGGCAGAAGGCTTCGTGGCAGGCTTCTCCCAAGCCAATGTGGGCGACACCAGTCCCAACGTCCTCGGAGCCTGGTGCGAGGATGGCACAGGCCAGATGTGCAGCTTCGAAAACAGCACTTGCAGCGACGGCAAATCCCAGCAATGCCACGCCAGAGGGCCATTCTTCCGTGTGAAAGACAACGGCGCCGCCTCCTGCTTCGAGATCGGCCGACGGCAAGCCCAGCCCGCTTTACAACTTTACAGAGATCTGGAAGAAACAGGCAACCCCGTTAGAGGCCCCTGGGTGAAATCCTTCCACAGCTTCCACAACATGTCCCAGTTCTCCTTCCAGCTCCCCAACGGCTCCCTCGTCGAGACCTGCCCAGCAGCACTAGGCTACTCCTTTGCAGCCGGCACCTCCGACGGGCCGGGCGCCTTCGACTTTACACAGCACGACGGCGGACCCGGCAACACATCCCCGGTCTGGCGCGTCGTCCGCCGCTTCCTCAAGGAGCCCTCGCCCGCCCAGCAGTCATGCCACGGCGCCAAGCCAATCCTCCTAGACGTAGGCGAGATAACGACTCCCTACCAGTGGACGCCCAACGTCGTCGACGTGCAGGTATTCCGCGTCGGGCAGCTGCTCATCATCGTCAGCCCCGGCGAGGCGACCACCATGGCCGGGCGGCGGTGGAAGGAGGCCGTCTCTCGCTCGGCCAGCGCCCTATTCCGTTCTTCGGATGAGGACCCGGATCCGGTCGTCGTCATCGGCGGCCCGGCGAACAGCTACACGCACTACATCGCCACCGAGGAGGAGTATGCGGTCCAGCGGTACGAGGGCGCGAGCACGCTGTACGGACCGCACACCCTGGCCGCCTATATCAACGTCACGCTGCGGCATATCCCGCTTCTGGACGCGGCCGCGCCGGTCAGGAAGGGGGACGGGCCGCTGCCGCCCGATAATACGAACGTGTCGCTGTCGTTTATCTCGCCGGTGGTGAGAGACGGGACGCCGCTGTTCAAGGCCTTCGGGGATGTCCTCTCGGACGTGGAGGCGGTCTATCGGCGAGGGGACGTCGTGCGCGCCAGGTTCGTGGGCGCGAATCCGAGGAATGACTTGAGGCTTGGGGAGACCTATGCTGCTGTCGAGAAGCTCGGTGGCCGGAGTGTCTGGACGCGGGTCAGGAACGATGAGGACTGGGCACTCGTGTTTCACTGGAAGCGGATCAGTGATGTGCTGGCCACTAGTGAGGTGACGATCGAGTGGGAGACTGGGGAGGGAGACGAGCAGGGTGTGTATAGACTCAGGTATTATGGCGATGCGAAGAGTCTGGGCGGAACGATCAGTCCATTTACAGGAAATAGTGCTGCATTTACTTTGGTTTGACGGGGTCCGAGGTTCATAACAGCAACGAGTGTTATTGATTATGTCCTCGGTGTCTGCAACGAGGGCGGCGGTCTGTTCGAAAGTTGTGGTGAATGGGAGGTCCCATGGGAGAGGGAGGTCCCGGAATCAGTGGTCAAGTCCAGGACTGCCGTTGATGCGATCAATTATAGCTATGTTGAATTGGAAAGTAATAAAAACAAAAACAAAGGGGAAAAAAAAGGTAGCTGATAACGTCCGAAGGGTTGTCCCCTCGGTGTCATCTGTCGGGAGTTAGACCTCTACAGTGCTAGGTGCGTGACGTACCGCCCGGGGCTCGAACGCAGAACCTTCGGGGACGAATCTTTATCTCGGTGGTGAATAGCGAGAAGGTTGGCTTACTTCTTAAGCTCCATCAAGCCTGATCAAGCCTTCAGACCGATACACCACGAACCCCGAGCTAGTGCGTCACGCCAACCTCAGAAAGTAGTGACGGTAATATTTACCGGAAGACCCTCAATCTAAGCCAGAGACATCGTACTCCTGATCAGAGAGTTTCGGGTACTTATGCATCTGAGAGACGTCGGCACAGAGGGCAGACTTACGGAGGCAAAAGAGGTTCGAGGAACCACAGCTGTTTCATAAGGCTTCGGCACGGACGAGTTCAAGTACGAAAGTCAGTCCATGATCATCCGAGTGTTCTCTATTGCTCCCTTATTATGTCGTGCATTATTATTCAAATGCACTGCCACAGCAGGCAGCGCAGCAACCATTCCATAACCAGTTCCGTAAAATACAACATTGAGAAGGCGCCGCTTGTATAAGTCCAGAGTGCCCTCCAACGCCATGATCCGTTGGTCCAGCCATTTCATCCAAGCCACTGCCATTACAACTGACCGACGGAGAATCCTGCGCCCCTTTCTCTCTCATGAGTACTAGGTATCCTGACGCCCGTCGCTCCACCATTCCCCTTTCAAGTATCATAGGCTCCCAAGACCATTCCAGCGATGCCACCATCAACAGTGACAGCTCTTGTTCCTGCATTTTAGAGACCTAATTGAGCCAGCCAATCCATCTCAGCCCGCCTGCCCCTTAGACTCTAACCTGGGACATACCGGGGCCATGGCTCCTAGCACCGCCCCCGACCCTCCGGAAGCTCATAAAAGCGAGCACGAGCGTCGCCACGAAGGTCGCCCAGAGGAACCACACGAAGGCTGTGCTCGCCTGGATCTCGCGGCAGCGCTTGGAGACGTTGTCGGCGCCGAAGCCGATCCAGCCGGGGCCCTTGTGCGGGTTGCCGCAGTTCGGGGCGCCGAGCTTGGCGGCCAGCACGATGCCGTCGATGAAGGTGAAGAGGGCGGCGGCGCCGTCGAGGGCGAGCATGACGATGGGGATTGCCAGGGACTCGACGAAGGCGGCGGCGAGGCCGTAGAGGACGGCGAGCCACGAGAGAACGGCGACGAACATGGTGAAGTTTATCGAGACCATGTGCCCGTCGTTGTTGAGCGCGATGACGTTGCCGATCAGCGCCGTGATGAGCAGGACCCAGAGGAACTGCAGGCAGCGGAGGATCAGTTGCCAGAGATCCATTTTGGCGTTTGTCTTGTTGGTAGGTGAAGTTGGAGAGGTATAATGCGCGCGAACTTGAGATTTCGCGGACTTGAGGTTGGAAAAGTTTGCGATGCGGTGCGATGCGATTTGCGCTAGGTTTACGAAGGTGGGATGCTTTTATTCGTAAAGTGGATGGAAAGATTCAGGGTCTTGGTCAGATGTTGTAAACAACAATCAAAATCCTAGGTATGAGGGAGATGGTAGGTAGGAAGGGACACTGCGCGGACGGGAAGTGTTGAGATTAAGAATGGTCTGTTAAGGATGCAGAGCAACAGTGATCACTGCGGTGATGGCGGCGGTGCAACCTTAAAAATGCAAGCGTCGAGGTCAGTCAATTTGAGTCAATGATGCTCAATGATGCCTGCTGTCTCTGGTCGCAAGCTTCCGGTGACGCCACACGGTGGGGCGGGTGACCTATGACCTCACATGCTTATGAGCGGCTCGACCTAAGGATTCGTTGGGAACGGCGATTTCACTCTGGAACGTGAATCGAATCCAGGCGCTTACGACTGGCAATGCATCTGGTCAGCAATACTATGTGCTGACAATGTACCTTGAACTTCGCTATGCGCGTGTTACGAAGCTCACGCTGGGGTACTTGAAGCATCTTGCATCAATCCCATCTGAGAGAGAAGTCGCGGGTTGACCAGGAAGCCGCGCCAGATTTCCAACTGCCGCTAGCACGTTGCAGTGGGATGTCGGATGCGGGACCCTGATTCGCTCACGTCATGGTGGACCGGGCAACTGCCCAGCAAGTCGACCAAAAAAAATTCAGCCGGGCAAGGGCGGCTTCTCATGCCAGTCGCTGTTGGCCCATTCAGAGCCGGGGAACAGCTGATCTCGAAACAGGGCTCGAAAGCAGCCGTTTCCAATCATGCCGAACGCGTCCAGCAGTGATCCTACCGAGGTCGCTCACGTCAAGCGTCGATGTCTTCCTCCCTCTAGTCTAGAGTTTGACAAGTCTGTATACACGACTGGTGAAGGCGGTAACATCCGCCGTGATGCATCTGGTCAGACAGATATCTTTCCTTCCAACCGTCTATTGCCATCTAAACAGACAATTGGTCCCTACATAATCTGCTCAAGACTTGTAAAGCTCAATGTTGGAGTGGTTATTGTCGTTCATGTCGCCGTCCCCAGTCGGCATGTTCATTCATGCACGTAATCGCGGTCCCCGGCGCCTCATTGCCGCGTCGTAGATGGCTATGTCAGTAATCGTACTGTCATGAATATTGGACTACCTTATTACTAGGTCTAGAGCCTAACGAGTGTAACAAGGGCAGGGCGTTATGTAAACAGCTACCCTTGAACGCTCACTAGAATCATTCCCAACGGCGGAGTCCCTCCCCGTCCCTCATGAGCCTAGGCCTCTGCCTCACAACCGCCCGTTCCCTGTTTGCCCTTTCCATCTCATCCTCCCCATTCCGCTCCCTGAACACCCTGACCGCTCCCCCCCCTTCCCGACTCTCCTTTGCCGGCGCAAAATCACTGTAATGAGCCACCCCTCCCTTCGGTCCCCCTCCTCCATCACCGCCACTGCCTCCCCCAACACCAGCCAATCTCTCCCGATCGTACACCACCGTCCCATTGACAGCCGTCACATTCCTAAAGTACAGCTCCACGTCCGGCCGGTTGCCCAGCGCCCCCGACGCGCTCATCCCGCCAAACGTCATGACCTGGTTACTACTCCCGAACCCGGAGCTGTTCTTCCCGTCGCCCGTCTGGAAGAAGCTCGCCGTGCCCTCCTTGGTCGTGGCCAGCAGGCTGCCGCCCGCGAACCTCCCTCCCGCCGTAGCGGGCACGGCGGAGAACGCCTCCAGCCCGTTGGGGAAGACGGACTGTCCCGCCACGAGGACATGCTTGCCCTGGACGAGGTGCGCGTGCAGCGTGAGGTTGCCCTGGTCCGAGACGGAGTAGGTCTGGTTGGCGTACAGCGGGTAGCTGTAGTCCGACATGTAGGCCACGCGGTTGCCGGACGCGGCGTCGAGACCCGTGACGGAGAGGTCGTTGATCTGGCTGTAGCCGAAGTCCGAGATGGAGCCCTTGTTCGAGTAGGACAGGGTCTGGCTCCAGGTCACGGTGCCGCTCGACTTCTGTGTCTTGACCCTGGCTGTGGCGATGAACTTGCGCTGCACGAGGGTGGTGTAGGTCAGCGTCTCGTTGGTGCCGTTGGCGGTCTGCCCAGTGGCGTGGCTGAGGTTGATGGTTGGTGGGAGTGCCTGCACTACGGGCTTGTCGCCCGTGGTGATGCTGTCTTCGTCGTCGTCGAGCCAGACGAAGATCTTGCCTGTCACGTACCAGCTGTCGCCTACTGTCGCGGTAAGCTCTGCTGGCCCGCCAGAGGTGTCGTCTATGCCGGCCACCCTGATGGTGAAGGTATGCTGGGCGCCGTCACAGAGCAAGGGGAGGAAAGGCGTGATATCGATCTCGTGCTCTCGCAGGTCGAAAGCGTCGATGCCCACGATGGGCCTGTGCAGGCTCGGCACCACGCCGCCGGTGAAGATGACGGGGAACGGCCACTCGACGCCCGCCAGCTGCCCGTCTACGAGCACCTGCACCTCCCGGAAGGGGCTGAACGCTGGGAACGCACCCGCCGTGGCGTTGAAGGCGAGGGCGTCGCTCTGCAGCACGTTGCTCCACCAGAACTCCTCACTCGCCTGCCCGCACGCCGAGACGGAGAAGACGGCGCGCCGGGCGTTGCGGGGGAAGCTGATGGTGTTGGTAGCATCGTCGGCGGGGAGGGTGAACTGGCTGACCGCGTTGGCGGCCGCCTGGCGCTTGCTGATGGGGATGACCAGGTCGCTGGGTGGTGCCGCGCCGGATGCGTCCTCGGCCGTGAAGAAAGTGGCTGTCATGGTGGTGTTGAAGGGGCCGGTGTACTTGTCGTCGATCAGGTTGCCGAGGTCGAAAATAAGCTTCTGGGGCGTCTTCCAGAGAGACAGGTACTCGGTCATGTCTTTGAGGTAGGTCCAGCGGATTCCGGGCGGCTGCACCGGCTCGGCCGTCGAGGTGCGCCAGACTTCGGTATCGCCCAGGTACATCAGGGCTAGGCGGTCGAACTGCCGGCCTTGGGAGGTCACGGTGAAGTTCATCACTACTCTGTTGAAGGCGCAGCTCGGGGGAGTGTAGTCTCCTGGATCGGTGTGTAAGTCGCGTGCATCAAGTTGCCCGAGGCTTACACATGCGTGCTAAAGGTACCCATGGACGATCACTTGTAGCAACAGGGACGTATACGCAAGCTTACCAATAAAGGGCATGCCATAGCTCCAAGCAAAGGTATGCTCCATCAGGAGCACTGTGCAGGTCTCCGAGGGCACTGAGCTGCCAGCGTCCAGGAACACCTCGGAGCCATCACTCTCGCTTGCCTGGTAGGAAGCTCCGTTGGGCGTCAGGACCGGCGGCGCGACCTGGAAGCACTCGAGCACCGTCGGACTGGCTGCCGCAGAGGGCGTTGTCGTTGCTTGTCGTATTGCTACCGGTATCGGCTCCACGGCCAGGTGTTTTGCTCTTACAGTTTGCACCACGCTCGGAAGTGGTTCTCCCTTGACATCAGCATGGTCGAGAGACGCGTTAGGTTCTGGTACTCCATGCCACAAGGCCGATGACCGGCCACAGACGGTCGTCTGGCCAAAAGCGAAGACCAGCAGGGTGATTGCGAGACAAGCGAGCCAGGGGAGGAGCCTGCGACGAGTCCGCTGGCTCATGGCTGCAGCGCCATGCTCACGAGACACGACACCGTAAAATCCTGCCTTTTCCTCGATGTCGGCCATTGGTGATGGAGCCATGTTAGTTTTCCTGAATGTACAGTGCGACAGTGGCCAGGTGAAACGTCCACAGTCCGCCAGCCAGCACGCAAAGCCGTCCAATGCAGCGCGACTGCGACGTCTCTGGAAGCTAAGTAAGGAATGTACAGCTTAGGTATAGGATGTCCCCCCCTGGAAATATTAAAGCATGAACAGGCCGATGCGATACCCTCGCACGGGAAAATGCTAGTACTATAGCTAGCAATTAATACAGGCACTGAAAGGCAATCAATGCAGATTTGGGCGGGCGTCCAAGAACGCGCCGAAACGCGCCGATAGGGGCTGAACGATTGAGGCACGTAGCTATCGGGTCTAGACCATAAGAGACGTCATGTATTCGTGATAAGAATCTAACTGTGCATAAGCATCGTATATTTTAACGGTAGTGTCCGACTGCAACTACAACAAGATGAAATGAGGAAGTTGGAAGATGTATCGTGGTAGCATTTGAGGGGTTGTCGATCTGACCCTGGAGTCCCCCTCCTTCCATATGTGGCTGCGACCTTCCAATCTTGGGCAGCAGGCACACGACCTCACGAGCCGGGCTCAAGCCACACTTTAGTTGCCGGCAATTAGCCCGTTTGCCGTTAGTTGCCGCGGAGACTGGAGTTGTCGCCTGTCCAAGCGATAGCACCCGGAAGTGGTTGCCGAGTCGAGGCATCTTTAACAAGAGAAGATACGCGACACGGAACAGTTGCCGGCCACTCGTCGCTCACGGTTCGCGGATGACGTGAGACATCCGCGGAGGTGGAAGCGGAGCCGGGCCGGTGGTGTCCAATGGAACTCAGGTCCACAACGGCCCGGAGCGGCAATGACTGGACTCACTGTCCGGACGACTTGCCAATCCCACATTCGGCCCATATAAACGCCTTGCATGTGCCCTAACACCCAGAACACAAGTCGTTACTCATAACAATCGTAAAAAAAAAAACATGAACCTGCATCTAATAATCCCCTCCAGTCGTGGTTTGACATCGAGTAAGAGAAAAGCCGTGGTAAAATGGACGCTCTGGACACCCCGGTGTTGTTTGATGTGTGGCTCCTCCTAACCAACCTATGCCGGCCAGAGGTAGTCTAAGTGTTCGAGCAAGCTTGTCTGTGGCGGCGGCGGTGTCCTCAGCGGCGCATATTGTCCCAGTATCTTTTGCGTGCGGCGACAGCCAAGTCATTGCCCGCGAAGCTGTATTGGAAGTACGTGAACACAGACATCTCGGTCTGGGACATGACGTAGGAGTCGGGGTGGGCCTGGATCTTGATCCATATCCTCGAGAGGGCGTCGTCGAGGATGGTGCAGACCTGGGCATCTTGCGCTCCTTCTTCCGACTCTCGTGCTGTCTCCAGGGCCTGCGCTACGAGCTTTTCGTCGGTAAGTGCCCGCTTGGACGACGAGCCAGTCCGGCTGTGCGAAGGTTTGGTTCGAGCCATGCTTGGCGGCGGGTAGGCTCGAGGGGGATGAGTCGAGGGCGTCTGGAGTTCAGACGAGCAGCCAGGCAGCGATGAGGTGGAGGAGGTGCGACGGAAGCGGCCCTCGGGATGAAGCGTGAGCATTGTAAGGTATATGTTATGAGGTGTTAACAAAGAAGAGCAGTGCAGTTATGCAGTAGCAGTGATGCCGACTCCGGTCCAGCCTAGGCCTCGGGGGCATAGACGCTAGGGTCACAGTGCTTGGCCGCGCTAGTTATGCGATAATAGGAGATCTGTTGTCTGGTTGGACTATGTTACTGTTATGTCTGATGGCCGGTCGGACGATGCAGGTGAATTAAGCGAATAGCAGACGAGACGAGGGGGTTAGCGGATGCCGGTGAGCTCGAGGTACATGATGCAATGAGACCCTGGAGCTCGGGAGCAACTGCACTTTTATATGGACGGCTACGTATAACCCCCCACACAGGCGAAAGAACAGAAGCGGAGGTGAAGTGACACGACAGGCAACGTGCGATACGCGATTCGTGAGTACCGAGGTAGTACGGTATGGTGATTGATTCCCTGCGAAGATGTACACATGGGAGGTCATGGTGGCCTAAACGGCCCCAAGCCACACAGGTGTGCGAGTCTGAGGCGTCGAAGTTTCAAGCGAAATTCAAACCTTGTTCATCTCACAAGCTCTTCCGGAGCACGGACCTGCGTGTTTGACCTGGCGTGTTTGCCCGTGCTTTACGTGTTTGTAAACGCTGGAGCCTGTGACGACACAGCCGGCATTGCCGTCCTACGTAGCAGATGGTCCTGGCCCTGCAGAGATCATCCATGTCTCCTTGTCTAACATTGGAAGTTTTGACATCTCAAAAAGCTTAAAGTCTGGTGGAGATGAAATGTGTCATGCCGCCTATGGGGCTTGGCCACAAAAAAGCCGGGGCCTGCCCTGCCTGTCTCGGCCAGGGCAATCGTGTGAATTAAGGTTTTCATTCTGAAGCAATGTCCACGTGCTGTGGCGTTATTGGCCGCAAAAAGACGCCGTGCTAGTGTAAGCTCCCAACCTGCCGGTTGGAATGGAGAATCCCTGGTGTGTGCGTTTGTCGGTGAGCCGCTGCGGGAATCGAAAAACGCGGTGCGAATCACATATTGATCGATAAGTATGTTACATCAGCCAGATCGATCCCGGCCAAAGTCGATCTTCGGACATGTAATGTGTACTGGACTGGATGGCTCACCATCGATGAAGCAGAGTACAAAATCCAGGGCTGCATGGCACCTTTAGTTGTTTATCAGCCCAGACGGGCCACTACCCCTTTCGGCCGCCCAATCAAAGTCTCGTAATGACACGGAGTCGGATCCGTCTACTGTGTAAAATGCCGTTACCGGGATGTCGTGAGTTCGGTACGTGGTGTGTGTTGTCGAAAATTTATGCTCCGGATTTTTACTTGCCCATACCGGCACTCAGGTTTCTTTGGAAATGAATCGGTGCGTTCCCACTTTGTTGGCGTCCACGCAGCAGATCGCTTCGAGAAATCGTGATAGAGGTGGGATATTCCATCACGTCATGTTGGCGGTGAGTACCTGCTAGCTCTGGGATAGTTCGTAAGGTACGTAGTTTGGGTTCCGACATGGTTCCGACAGAGGACCAATCTAGTGACCGAGCGTCTTCGCCGAACTCATAGCCGCCATGGACGTCCGGCACGAAGTCGGAACGGCCTCATATCTGGGGAACGGTCGTCTTACATGCGTAGCTAGCTTAAAATTTAACTTTCTGCTCCCCGAGACGAGACGATCTTGGAGGACCCCCGATCAGGCGGGATAAAGAAAGTCAACGCGGCCTGTTTGCCGATCTGAGGTTGCGTAGTCCGAACTCTATATCGGTCACGTCCTGCTGATAAGGTTTGTACATGTATATCGCTCACCGCTACAAAAATTGCATGAGGTCAAGGTTCACTGTCAAACTCTCTTGAGTCTGCTGTTAATTAGTAATAAGCCCTCTGTGGAGGACAGAGCTGGAATGTTCCATCGATAATATACATGCCGGCCACCGTGGACTGGAGCCGCGGGGGGAGGACAGAATCGGTAATCGGGTCGGTTAATCCAAGCCGCACGAGCCTGCAGGGCTCGTATCACTCCGGGACTGCACCTATCGACCCGACAGTTCGGGGGGTTCCAAGATTTTGACATTCCTGGTAAAGGGACGGGGCAAACCCTGCCGCACAGCCTCTCGGGTCTACAATCGTATCATACAGTCTAATGTGGAGTTGTACAAGAACCCGGAGGCTTGGGTCGAAAATGAAGCTCGTCCAGGATCACCGCTTGGCGCCGTTCACGGACTTTGCGGCATCTTTTGCGCCCTTCAGAGGCCTCTTGCCGATCTGCCAGCCCCAGGACCGGAGAACCTTGACCACCTTGGGCGTGACAGCGGCGGTCAGGGGTACCCGGATGAAGATAAAACTCTTGTGGATGGCGTAAGCGAGAGCTAGTTGCGTAGCCAGACCTGTGCAAGTTGATGACCGCGTTAGTATGCCTGCCGCTCTAAAACAGAGTTCACCGAGAAAAAAGACAAACGAAGAAAAAGTGGCACAGAGCACAAACTTACTGGCTTCCGCTTTGTTCTTCTCTTCGGCCTCTGCGACACCCCAGCCCGCCATTTCAACCTCCTGAGTCACTCCCTCTCCCAAATTCTCCTTGCTGGCCTGCTTCAGCGCACTCCGGTAATCGTGCCACCACTGCTTGACTCCTTCCGGGATGACCTTCTTTGCGTTGGACACGACGTATTCCTCCGCTTCGGCAATTCTGTCCGTCCCAATAGTCCTGACAAGCAGGAAGCAGAACGGGAAGTCCAGTACGCTCAAGGCGAGGTACACGCCGACAGCCGACCAGCCGTATTCTCTCGACAGCTTCTTTAACCGCTGACTGATGGACAGTGTCGCTTCCGGTGCGCTATCCTTGCCCTCAGCAGCCGGGCCCTTGCCTTGGCCAGCCTGACCTTGCGACTTTCGAGCTTTGGAGGTGTGGAAGGATCGTCTTGGGGAGGACTGCCAGCGTAGCGGAGAGGCGAACTGCGAGTCTCCTCGTGCGCCGGATCGGGTCTGAGCTGCCCTGTGATGCCACGGTGCAGAGACCCTCGTGTTGCCACTCCTCGTAGACAGCTGGCGCGACCATGGCTGCCTTCTGAACGCCTTGTTTTGTACCGTAACCTGCCTAGACGCCGCAACAGCGTCGAAGGCTGCCCCAAGCGTACGTCGAATCATAGCTTCCATTGTTGTGATGATGGCCCAAGTCCGTCCAGGCTGTCGATTTCGAAGTTGCTCTCCGTCCAGAGCACATCAGATAGTTCTGATATGTATTATTCGTCGATCGGGACCGTCCGGCGTGGCGCAGACGGACGGACAGCTCGCCAACCCGTAAAGTCCGCTGCGTCCGGAGGAGCGATCACAGGGTCAAGGTTCTGCGGGTGGTGGACGGTACAAATCAATCGGAGAGCAGTCGAGAAAGATCCGACAGCATAGAAGCTGACTGTGAGTATGCGTACTCCCCAAAGAAACTGGACGTAATCGTGATTCTGCGGTGATATCAGGAACCCGATTTTTCTGAAGCTCAACAAACAAGCTCCGGTGGAGTGACCTCATCCAGGCTTTCCCGAAAGCGATCGAGCGTTGAGCGGCGACTTCCGATTGGTCGGCGTAGATCTGCCGCTGTCTGGCAGCTGTGGAACGGGAGTTCACAGCTGTCGCTTCGGCATCGCTTAACATTCATTGGCCAGCCACGCTCTCGACCGGCTTCGACCTCCACGGTGAATCCCCATTTGTAATATGTAGGTAGATATCAAAGTCCTGGGCATCTCTTACATTTCTTCCTTCTGTGCCCATATCACCCTTGTACTGGCGCCCTCAAGAGGTATATTCGTAGGCCCGAGGGCTTGGGTTCCAGCTTATGAAGGCCTTGGCCGCCCAATGACAGCCTCGAGCTCCTAAGCGCCGCCATCTCGCGCCAGCTCAGGAGCCTCCATATGTCCAACAGGCCACCGTTTGGCGCTCTAGACCCTGGAGGCTGATCGCCTGTTATGTTCTCCTGATTGGGTGCCACGCCGCCAAGAAGCTCGATTTAGACACAGGCTAATGGCGCGGAGTGTGGGAAGAGCTGTGCGACCCTGCATCCTGCTCTGTACCAAGGTGACCCTACTTTCTTCAAGTGAGGGAACGAGATCTCTGCTTCTTCTCCTTCTTCTCCTTCTTCTTCTTCTTCTTCTTCTCCTCTTCTTCTAGCAATTGCCCAACTGTATTGCGTCTGCTTCATCGTCCTCGCGACTTTGTGTACGAGCTTCACTCGACTTCCTTTCAATACCTGCAACCCTGATCGTGAGGCGGGGTTACTGCCCAACTCTCGGTGTAAGCGCGGGGTATAAGCCAGCTGAGGTGTGCGCCGCATCCGCCAGTAGCTCACCCCGGAGCTAAGAGGCCTCGTCCGTCCGAGATCAGCGACTGTCGACTTAGGTTGTTTGCACTAGCAGTGACTCGAAGAAGCTGTCCACTCAAGATGTCAGCTTCGTATTATCCCCCTCCACCTGGTGCCGGAGGTCAAGGTATGGGCAACGTTGCGTTGTGCTACAGACGCCAGCTAAGACATGTCTTTCCTTGATAGCTCAACAGAAGAGCTACCCGCCTCCGCCTCAGTCACCGCCAGCTACGCAGACCAAGTTCTCGTACCCATCACCGCCAGGAGCGGCGCAACCCAAGACTTATGCACCTCCGCCAGGCGCAAACCCAACGCCGCCGCCCACACTATCGCACACACCGTCATACGCCGCTCCCCCGCAACAGCAACAGCACCAGCAATATGCCCATCCCGCTCAGCAACAGGCGCAGCAGCAGTTCTCTCCTCCTCCCCAGCAGACGAGTCTGCCCACCCACATGCGCACTCCATCAGGCGTATCACAGCTTTCGCAGGAGCAGCAGCAGCATCATCAGCAGCAATTCGCCGCTCCACCCACCTACCCTTCGGACGACGACGAGGACGGGCACTACCCGCAAGAGAAGACGCCGCTGGACACGAGCAACCCGGTCAACCTTTCTGCCGGCGCCCCGCCAGCCGCGCACTTTACCGGTGCCCAAGCCACTGTCGATGATGTCGGCACCTTCAACGGCGGCAGCTACCGCATAAGCCACAGAGACTGCAATACCATCCTGACAATCCAGCTCGCGGCCGGCTGCCCTCTGTCCGCCAAGCCCGGTATGTCCCCCCCTCGTTCCCTTTCCCCTATGCGTGGAAGACATCCGGCTAAAGCAGGCGTGACGCAGGTACCATGATCGCCATGTCGCCAACCATAACCCTCAAGGGCACCGTCAAGCTCGGCCTCAAGAAGATGATCTCGGGCGCCGAACTGGCGAGCTCGACCTTCACCGGCCCCGGCGAGCTGCTCCTGGCGCCGCAGATGCTGGGCGACATCACGAGCATCCGGCTGACGGGGCACGAGGCGTGGTCCGTCGGCCACGACGGCTTCCTGGGCTGCACCCAGGGCGTGGTCAAGGAGACGAAGCGGCAGGGCATCAGCAAGGCTATCTTCAGCGGCGAGGGCCTATGGGTGTACAAGATCTCCGGGGTGGGCCTTATGTGGTTGACTAGTTTCGGGGCCATTATCAGGAAAGATGTAGGTTCCGTAAATCTCTGTCACACACTTGGCGATTGCATCGAGAGTCCATAACTGACAGTTTCTTCGCACGCACAGCTCATGGACGGGGAGAAATACATCGTCGATAACGGTCACCTGGTGGCGTGGAATACCAAGTATGTGCTCGAGCGTGTCGCGTCGGGCGGTATCATTTCGGGTCTTGCGTCCGGAGAAGGTCTGGTGTGCAAGTTCACTGGTCCTGGGACCGTGTTCCTGCAGACTAGGAACCCCAGGGCATTTTCAGCGTTTATGTCGGGCGCTTCAGCCAATGCTGTTTAAAATTGAACTTGGTCTGTGTTGGTCGGTCCGTCGGAACTTGTCGAATGACGAATTTCTTTGGATCATTCTTGGATTTCCTTCCAATTCGGTATTCACAAAAAGGTTGGGTTTTGACCTCGATGGCTTGCTTGGCCACAACTATTGACAAATCTTCCTCTCATGATACCGTTTACTCCTTGTTTTGGACATGACGCTCGTTAAGACAATGATGGGCCACCAGGCCAAGGAACTGCAAGTCGCAGCAAAAGAATTCGTCGAGGACAGGATTCGAACCTGCGCGTCCGAAGACACGGCCTCAGCTGCTAGGGATAGCAGGGCCGCCCGTTAACCACTCCGGCACCGCGACCGTTGTCTGACTGTTGTGTTGATCAGTCGCTCCATCGCAGGCGCTATCTGGGTTGGTCCGCGGGTCTCGCTGGGACGCCATCCCGGACAAAGTGGACATGGAGGCATCCACAGGTGCAGCTAGTCGGCGTGGGTCTTTGAGGATCATGTACATACATTTGCCGGGTCTAGGTCCAAGCTCCGGTCAGAACTGGACGGATGAGATAAAACAGAACTACCTAGGTTTCTCTCAATTACGCTTAAGCCGATGTTCGACGATACAATGATGGCAATGGATGTTCGGAACCGAAGGCCAGTGAATCCGGAAAGGTTCCGTCGACAAGTGGTAGCGCGTGGGCGGACATCTATCGACTCCTCCAAGTACTTCTGGTAAGTTCGTCGGTCACCAATAGCACCGGCCTCAGGCCTGACTAGCGAGCTTGTCCTGGCTTTACGGAACATCTCTCTTCAATCCGCGAGAATATCATAACTCTCGCTAACATTCAAGTGTTTCTTCCGGGTTCTCGAGAGCGATATCGCCAAGTCAATGCCAACAATATCGGAGCGGACGGTTAGTGCTGCTGGACAAGGGCCTCTGTGACAGGTTCTTTCCTGGAACCGTGCTTGACAGACTACACCACCATCACCAAGAGTACATCGAGCATGAATGCGAGGCGAATTTCCCGGAGAGGAGCGTCACTGATCCGGGAGATATCTACTGGCTGCCAATGGCTGGCTCGTCGGCGTTAGACCCTATACAGGGCGGGAGGGGATCGAGGGGTAAGTACCAGAAATGGGCATCCTTGTGGGAGGGACACGGATCTGGAAGTTACCTTCTCTACGGCTCTGGTGGATGGGTGGGAAGACGACAGCCTTAGCTCCAGGATGAGCGAGGCAGAAATGGCTAGCTGAGGATCAGCAGCTCGAGGAACCATACATCGAGTGGTAGTACACTATGAGAGTGGCACTCCATTGTCTCTAGCGTAGACTTACTGTTGTTACTACTAAATAGAGTCTTCATTCTCTAGTTACCGGTGTAGACAGTGCTCGTGGTGAATATAGGTTGTCCCGGGGTTGTGGTTTGGATGGCGTTGGCCGGGACATGATCGCCGTGCCAGGCCGCTCTCCAGCGCTAACGGCGGGAGCTAACGCACTTGCTATACAGAGTGTGTCTGGCTACCCTAAAATCCATCAAACAACTTGGACCATTGGTAACAATATCCGTGACATTCTACCACAGTAAAAACAATCGCTGCCTACCTTAGTCAGATCTAGTCAAGCGCAAGGATGACAGATCGTATTCCTCTGTTGCTGCTTCATTGCCCAATTGTAGGGTACAATGGGCTGACATGTGTACACGTGTAGTTCGTTGAGACACTGGCTGCAAATCGATTAACCCCCACCGAATCAGTGCAAGCCGCAAGAACCCGACGTGGCACGATTCCCCGTGGCCGATCATGCCAGAACGACAAGCCACACCTTACGTGCAGGCGCCAAGCCGACCGTTTTCTTGGAAATAGGTCTGCGCTGATTGGCTGTTGCGCCATACGTCGCGCGAGTTGCTCATCTTTAGCTGGGCCCCCAACGACGGAGGCCAGCCTGGAAGGATAGACCCCTTAGCAGTGACACAGGCTTGGAGCTTAACGTGCGGCCTCCCTGGCCCTGGCGGTTAAATAAATACATCCGTAGCGCCCTCCCCAAGTGCAGCCCGAGACTCGGTCTGCTACTCCATATCACTGCTTGTACGCCTTTGAGAGTCTGACTTTAATAAACTCTACTACACGCAAAGACACTACAGTCCATCACTTACACAACTTACGCCCCAAATAGCAAAATGTCGCCCACCTACACCATGTCGGCACACCTGTGCAAGCAGATCTACAGCTCGTGGCGCCAAACTCATCCAGAACCGCCGCACTCGTCAAAGACAACCAGCCCGACAACTACCTTCTACCCCCAGCGCTCGCCATCTCCGGAAGCTAAGCGGTCCATGGACAGCGACAGGAGCGACACCTCGCCATCGCCACCCCTGAATCGGTTGCCGAGTCCCAGCTGGAAGTGGAATCGGTCCTAGCTGAGGGACCCCCGTCACATCGGAACGCGCCGAGACGGTACGCCGAGACGGAGTGGGGCCGATGACTACGGACGACCGCATTCTCGACGGATACCACCTGCAAAAAGGATTCCAGGTGGAGTGAAGCATTCGTCGAGCCGCTACCGAGAACCATCATCGACAACCAACGATTTACGGAGTCTCGAAGGCGAACGACTTCAGTCAAGGCGGACGCAGACAGACATGTCCAGACATGTCCACCCAGCCTGGAACTACCAATTGGCTCCTAACCCCACAAATTCCGGAACCCGGGACCCGGCCCCCTCCAACTCAGCTGATTCCTTCAACCCCTCCAAATGACGAAAAGGCCGAGCCGGCACTTACACGACCACCACTGATCGCGCCATAGCGTGTCTCGATGGCGCCAAATCATTTGTGCGCTGCCTTCGACCAGCCAGCACCAACCCGAGCGCCCAGACGGATGTCGGCATGGCCAGTTACGGCAGATTCAGAGAGTTACTTGTTCCTTGTCTACATTCACAAAGACAGCATGAGGAAGGAAAGGGGGGAGGGGGGATCGGATGTCGGTCCACAACACCAAAACATGGCACGAGTATGGGACCAGAACCAGCACACCAGCAACCAAAATCCCCCAATCAACTGAGTTTGCGTGTCTCTTCTCCAACGGGCCTGTGGTGCCATTCTATATGGCGCCATCGCCATGCAAGCTGAAGTGCGGTGTCCCTCTGTGGGGCTGAACTGCATTCAGTCCCAGCTTATCACAGACTCAACAGTAGATGCGCTCATCGAGGATGAAGAAGCATGCATTGCTTTGGAGCAACGGGCCGTTTTTGGGTCTGTGGCTTAGAGTTGCCACACAATGCTCACTCATTGTTTGATACCCTCGAGTAATTTTGCTCTCATATAGCAAAACTACGTAGCTTACAGAATGGACATGCCACAATACACTCCTAGACAGTACTTGACCATTTTGTGCCCCCTTTGCCAATATCTCGTGGATTCAGGGACCAATGTCCAGAAGTCCCACAAACTTGAAGGCTATCAACCAACAACTCGGCATGCCTGGCTTGTTGGGCAGGATGAACGACACTTGTCTGCTGTCAAGTCACACCATACCCACCTATTCCTATTCCAATTAGGAATGGAAGAGAAAACGATAGGCAGACACATGCCCCAACAGTTCTTAGAATACCTCTCATGTGCCGTATCAGCGAGTAAACGAAGGAAGGACCAAGAACCGCAGAGCCCATGTGTGTTCCTTTTCTATTGTCTTCGCAGGAATCTTGATCTTTTTTTGCACCCCGTTCCCCAAGTAGGTATGTGCCCAGCTCTCCATGCCTTCCGGTTCTACCACCCCTTATCAACTTCGAAAACGGAGGTCCTTAGTTGAATAAGATATCCCAAGCCAATCGTACAAGCTCCTGCTCGTCAAACCAAAATAATGTTGCGCTTCGTAATGATCATCATCTTCCTTTCATCCCAGAACGAAAATGTCTTGTGTGTTGAACTCCCCCACCCGGACGACGAATTTTACATTGCCCGAGCCACGCTGCCGGGCACGGGCATGGAGATGCCGTCGCTGCTGCTGCTGCTGTCGTCGCCCGACGGCGCGCCCGTGTCATCGGCAAAGCCGCTGCCCTGGATGCGCCGCTTGGCCTCCTTCTTGTCCGCTTCCGTCACGTCGCTCGCGTCCTTGCGCATGTCGGGCGTGTGCTGCGGGTGGTTGGGCGAGTGCCCGATCGACATGCCGGCGCGGATCTTCGTTTTGTGTCAGTGAAATGTGAATCTTTGTCAGTCGAGCGGACGTTAGCACCTACCAGAGTCTCCAGCGCCCCTTTGGAATTCTCCACCAAATCGTCGTCAAACAGCATCTTCCCCTCCTCAAACAGCAGCACGATCGTGCTGCCGCCAAACTTGAAGTACCCCAGCTCCTCGGCCTTCTTGACCTTCTCACCCTCGCGTCTAGTGATGACCGTGCTGCCAACCATCATGGCGCCGACGCAGATACACATCACCCGCCCGTGCACCTCGCTGTCGATCGGCACCACGACCCTGACGTTCTCCCCGTACACGTCGAGCGCGGACCGGATCGCCATCGGGTTGACGGTGTAGTACTCGCCGGAAATCAGCTTCGGCTTGCCCAGCACGCCGTCGACGGGGATGTGGAAGCGGTGATAGTCCTGCGGCGCGAGCCGGAAGATGCCCAGCGCGCCCGTCTCGAAGCGCTTGACGTCCTCCGGGTACGCGTCGCCCAGGAGCCGCCGGATGCTGAACTCGCGGCCCTTGATCCACACCTTCTGCGCCGTGTCGACGCGGTTGAAGACGACGGAGCGGCAGTCGGCCGGCGACACGATGATGTGCGGGTCGTCAGGCGCCGAGGCGGGCCGGGCGTCGGGCTTCAGCTGGCGGTAGAAGAACTCGTTGAAGTTCTGGAATTCCTCCACCGGCTTGAGCACCTCGGACATGTCGAGGCGGTGGAACTCGATGAACTTCTGGATCTCGGAGCGCGACGCCGGGTCGTCGTACTTCTTGCCTTGTTTTACCGACAGGCTCTTCAGGAGTTTCCGGACTGGAACAGTGTGTTAGCACGTTGGGTTCAGAGGTATGGCATACGTGAACACTCACTCCTCTTGTTCTCCATGTTGTTCGACTTCAACCCCTTGTAAAGCAGCCTGATGCCCAGCCTCACATAAACGCTCATCTTCTCCTCGTTGATCTGGCCCGTCAGCCGATCCTGCACCAGGATGTTGGCCGAGTTGGCGCCAAGCTTGTACCCGCCGTACGTCACCTTGGTGATGACCTTGGAGTACCACTTGCGCTGCGCTTGGCTGGCCGTCACGAAGCCGCCCATGACGATGTTGTTGACCTGGCGCCAGTCCTGTGACGCGCACGTGGCAATATGGGTGATGATGTCGGTGTCCTTGCGCTTGTTGAGCCGCGGCTGGTGGCAGATGGGGCACTCGCGGATCTCCACCACGTGCTCCTCGCCGCTGCTGATGTTGAGGTCGTCCTTGTCCAGGACATCGCCTTCCTCGCCTTCCTCGCCCCTCTCGGGCACTACGATGGTCGAGTTGCCGGATGACTTGGATACGTCGCTTGAGGCCTCGGTCGGGGTCGGCTTCTCTGTCGCTGCACCTTTGCCGCCCATGGCTCCGGAAATGGCGCTCTTCATCTTGTCCGTGTCTGGGAGCATGGACTTGACCTTGTCTCCTACTGACTGGGGATTGGACTTCTTCTGCAGCTGATCCTCCAGACAGATGACCGCCTCGTCCGCCGACATGTCCCACGCGTCATCCTCGATTTTATGCGGGAAACGCTGAAAGAAGCTATCAATAGTCGACTCCCTTAGCGTGGAGCCCAGAGTGTCCAGCATTGTCGTCAGCTCAACCTTGCTGATGCGCCCGCTCTCGTCCGAGTCGTACTGCTTGAGCATCGCCCGCCAGAATTGTTGGCGGAGCGCTGGGTACGGCATGTACTTGGCCCGGATGTAAAGCGTGGGATTGTGCTTGTCCTCCCACTTCTCGACCTTCTTCATCTTCAGCGGCAGCGCGAAGAGGGTGAAGGACGGGTCATCGCCTTCAGGGGTCAGCGACTCTCCGGCGGTCTGAGGGGCAGCGGACACGGCATTGTCGCCGGGGTGCAGCATGCCGGGATTGGGAAGCTGGGGCGTCGATTCCGGCGCCTCCACCTGCTGCTGGCTCGACTCGGAAGATGGGGTCTGGGATCCGGGTTCAGCGGTCGGTGGCGGGCCCACAGACGAGGGCGTCAACGTAGATTGACTGACGGTAGACGGATTCTTGGAAAGAGAGGGCCTAATCATCTTGCTAAGACTCTGGGCGGAGGAGGTCCGGGACATGCCGAGCCGTCTGAACTTGGACTTCTGGGCAGCACTAGCAACGTATTCTGGTGGATCAGGAAGATCATACAGACCAGTCTGGGGATCAGCCTTGGGAGCCTTGTCCATAAGCTCCTTGATTGGTAGGTTGACTGAAGCAATGAAGTCGTTCCCCGAGTACTTGTCATGGTCGATGACTGTGAAAGCAAACGAGTACGTCTGTTCGTGCGCCTGGACCTGGAAGACCATCTTCTCGTTGTAGACGGGATTCAGCTTGTGCCGGATCGTCTTTGTCCGATAAGTCTTCTTGCCGAGAGAGGCAACGACGAAGGGATCCATGTCGAAGCTGGTCTTGGTCAGGTTCGACTCAGGGGGCAGGTCGGTGATCTTGCAAATCTCGAGGAAGATGATGCCGACCACGTCACCGTCGCCATTTGTGAACTCGTAGGGGTTCTGGCGCTTCTTGCGCTTCAGGCCCTTGATTCTCAGCCGTCGCTTCTTCTTCTCGATGGTCTCCGGTTTGGTGGGATCTTCTTCCTCTGGGGTGAGCTCGTCGTCATACGCGTCTTCCTCGTCCTCCTCGTCGTCGTCGGTAGTTCTCCGATCCAGGGGGGGTCCAGGAGACACGCTCGATGTCTTGGTCGCCGCCGCCAGAGTTGGGGTTGTAGCAGCAGTAGGCACTCGGCTGCTGGATTCCACAGGTCCGAGAGTCTTTGCAATGAGTGCGAGCTTCTCTAGAACTTGGTCTGGTGTTGCCTCTCTGTTCGTCTGGTCGTAGAGGGTGAATTGAAGCAACACCTCGCCAGAGACGACACTGGTCTTCTTGCCGGGTCGCTTGCTCTTTAAGGGATACCATTTCGGTTCCAGCTCAGTTTGAGTGCCGTTGAAGATCTCCTCCAAAGCAAGGTCGAATTCGCCCAGGTAGTCTTTTCCGAAGCGGTCCTTGTCCCAGCAGCAGACATCGAGGAGCAGGCTCTCGACGCCATTGACTGGCAGGCGGCACTGTTCGTTCCACTCGGGATTGAGATCTTTCGAAACGGAGTGAGTGATATGTTTGGCATCGCCGAGGGTCAGGACGAGATACGGGTCGGATGTGCCGCCTCGGTCCTTCGCTGCAAGGTTTCGTGCCTGGAAAGGTGCACTGTTAGCGTCTGAGTGTCCTCTTTCATCCCTGACAGCACCGCTCCAAGCTTACCCGTAAGATGTTGACGGCGAGCACGAGGCCCTTGTCGGCCAGTCCGTCGGGACTGGCCGGATCTCCTTTGGTTTTGCTCATTGGGCTGGCACTGCGGCTGTTGGCTGCTGAATTGTAGTTTGATTTCGTAGGTGAATCTCTCGAGTAGCCGGGCTTCAGTCGTTGCGGGATGATTCGGACCATGATCGACTGCGGGAGAGCCCAAGCACACCCTTAATAAGGGGTGCCTGAGGGGTCCAAGGCTGAATCGCTGGATTGGGGCGTCTCACGGAGACCTATTGCGTCAGAGCCTGTCCGCCAGGCCGTCTTGGATGGGCAGGCAATACACCGTACGGATACTTGGCACGTCACCAAGGTCCAAACAGAACAGGGCACACGCCTGGCAAGACGGAAGCGGGGTCGCGACCAGACCTTTAGGTGCATGCAAGCAGGGCAGTGCGTGTGCAGGTGGGAACGCCGTGCTGCAGCTGTTGGTTACGAGCTGAAACTGAAAGACACGATATCTGTATTGGATAGACGTGCTGTTAAAAATCTTGACCGAATTGACAGGGGCGTCGCCATCAGCAACCAGGGCGACTGTGGTTTTTATTTTACGATATAATTAGAAGGGGACTGATCACGAATCTCCCCAGCCAGAGATTCGGAGATTGAGAACCTCAAGGACCCCGAGCGAAGCAATCAGGGCCCTGTGGGGTTGGAACGATGGAGAGAGAATCATGTCCTAAACAATCTCACATTGGCGAGGTTTCAAAGCTGAGGCACAGCTGATTGTTATGTGTAAAGCAGATGGCGCTCGGCTTGCTCGGATTCGCTGAAGCTGAGAGACGTCGCTCATTCAGCATTCAGCCACCAGCAAGCCGGATTCTAAGATCAGCTCCGGGTGCGTGTACAACTGTCGGAGGTTGCGGCATCATAGCTGTCTCAACTCTCTGCTAGAGTGGAGGGAAGGGATCACTGGACGCGAACAACGTCACAGCTTTGACATGTGCAACAATTAAACCCAACCTAAGAAGCATCGAGCGGAGAGCTGTATCCATTTTTGGTGCGTATAGCATGTACCTGCAAACGGTGTCATATGTTGTTAGTGAGAGGGGATGGAGCAGCCTGATCAGTGACCAATCCTATACCAATACCTTAACAGTCAAGGGGACCTCCAAAAGTACCGCTCAAGAGTCCGCTTGGGCGGGATCGTTTTGATGAGGCCCGATTTTGGAAATACCTTACCTTATCCATTAGACTACAGGTTGAGGTATCATCCTCTACATGTGCACATAGACGCAGTGCTGGAATGGGTGTGTTTCGGTCCTTCTCTATGCCAGTCGACGCCTCAGTCGCGATGGATGGCATGAGCTGCTAGCATAACAGTGCAAGCAGGCACTTCAGCTGGGCGGCCTCAGCTCGCGGTTCGAACGGCTGAGCTCGCAGTTACCTTGGACACTGTATGGCTAGACGACATGGGCCAAGGCTAGGAGAGCGCACTGCTACTCTATTAGTAATGGTTACAATTCTTGAGTTCAGTGGCAGCCTGCGAACCACGGCTGCACTTCGTCCC